>VZUI01084289.1:0-19036 GCA_013401135.1 Cettia cetti | reverse complement strand
CCGTCAGGCCGAGCCGCGGTCTCTTCTAGGGTCGGTTTTATTTAATAAAATAAAGTACAGCGATCATCCGGCGGGGAACCGGCGTCCCGGGGACATGGGGCACTCCCGCCGCTGCCCCGGCCCGGGGACAGCCCCCCCCCCTCCCCGGGCTGGCGATTCTACCTGGCGAGCGTGTGTGACCGGTACCGAGCATGCGGCCGCCGGAGCTGCGGGCCCCGGTGAGCAGCGGAGGAGCATGCGGGCGGGCTGCGGTGCCCGAACTAGCTAGGGAGCCCCGTGGGAGGCCGGGCTGGGCAGGCAGACGGTGGCACGAGAACCGGTGGTGGGGAGAACAGAGTAGGTGGTGTGGGGAGGTGCCGGGCGCTGCCCCGTGCAGCGCGAAGCCAGGGTGCCCAGCAGCGGAGCAGCCAGCTCAGTTGGAGGAGAGCAGGGAGCTGTGGGAGGACAGGTCCATGCTGCTGGCGCTCAGGCCTCTGCTCTCCGCACGGAGGCCTTGGGTGCCCTGAAAAAAAAATGCAGCGCCCATGAGGTACCTGCAATCCACCCCCACGCCCCAAACCTGCCACCCCAACTCCTGCACCCTGTGCCTTGCAAGCCAGGACTGCCCTGGTGCTGCTGTCACACACAGTAGCTGCTGCCTTTGCTCCCAATCTTTGGCTCAGCTTTGCGGGGAAGGAGGTGGGAACTCGGAAGCAACGCCAACAGATTTGGAGCTCTGGCCTCAGATGAGGGGCTACGAGCTCAGGGGTTTGCAGCACTGCACCTGGGGCCACTCCTGTGCCCCTTGCCCCCCGTGTCGCTGGCCACACAGCCCCCAGCCACACACCCAGTCCTGTACCAGCCCCACCAGCCACTCTGTGCTTACCTCAAACGAAGCATCACTAGACTTGTGCAGGTAATTTAAGGACGCAGCTCGCTTCATGCTGTAAGAAAGCAGAGGAGAGCAGATGTGATCGTGCTGTGAGCGGTCAGACCCAGACACAAAATGGCAGGGCCCCCACCTGCCCTGGATGCAGCCCGACCCTTGCACGCACCTGGTGTTCCTGGGCTCCAGGGGACCATTGCCCTGCAGTTTCTTGACCAACATCTCACTGCTCCTCCGTATCACATCCCGGATTTTTCCCAGGGAGCTGCTGCGCTGGAGAGTGCCACTGCCATCCTGGACACAGAGACACAAGCCAGGGTGACGGCTGAGTGGCACTGATCAGGCTCTGGCATGCTGCTGCTGAGTGGCTGGAACTGGCTCCAAACATCCTCTTGCCCACTTGCACTGAGGGTTTAGCCCTGGCCCAAAGCAGGCTTACTGCTCACTACGTGGCTTCCACTCACCCGGTTCTCCACAGGACGTGACAACCGCGGAGTCAGGGACCCCTGTCACTGTTGTCTGGCTCATCCAACCTGATCCTCCCTCCTGCCCAGTGCAAGCTCAACACCCAGACAGGCTGCTGACCTGCCCCAGGCCCCCAGCACAAAGGGCACCGATATCTGCACGCTCCTGCTCCAACGTGACACAGCTCCATCACCTGCAACAGCTCAGGGAGCAACTACCAAGGAGGCCCCAGCGGCCAGGGAGGCAACAAGGCCTGTTGGGAGTCCCAAGATTAGGGATATTTTTGTCAGGCCAGGCCAGGCTGCTGGGACTTTCATTTCAAGGACTCTCTCCTCATTTGCTGCTGGCTGGAGACCATCCTCATCCTCCCCCTCCCCTTGCCCTTCTTCACCACGCCATCACCATTCCTCCTCTCTGTCCAGCACTCACACAGATGCACACCCTGGTCCTGCAGGCTCACTCACATCACACAAGACCATTTCACATTGCACACGCAGCCTTGTCCCACCTCTAACACCCTCAAGACAATTAGCTTTGTGCCTTTGGAGCAACTCAGGCAGCTCCACTGGGGATGGATTCATTTGGCTGCACCACCACCACTACCCCTAGGCCCCCAACTTTAGCTGCATGCAGCCCCACTAGCTGCCCCAGGGGTGGCACTTTGCAGGGCCTTTTTATGTCTGCCTGCTTTTTCTGAAGACCAAAACCAGCCTGAAATCTTCTTCCCAAACCTGTTTCCTCCCACATGCCTCTCAGGCTCCAGTCCACCTCCTGCACTTTGTTCCACATGCATGCAAGGTTGCCAGCATGACACCACACCATGCCACCATGTCCTCATGCCAGCAAGCTCTTCCCCTATGGCCTGGCCTGCCTGTTGCATAAGGTTGTGACACCACTGCTGATGTGGAATTACTTTTGCTCTGATGGCCTGATAACAGCAGTCTTTCCCTGCTCCTGATTTGAATGGCCCCTGGAACACTGGGGCAGAAGAAAAGGATGTGAAGTGATGGCAAAAGCCCTTTTGCTCCTTAGGGAATTGTTAGGGAGGCCCCTTGGAAGCACTCCAAATGACCAAAATGCCTTGTGGTTCAGGCTAGCAGCAGCAATCACCTCAGCACTGTCCAAGCAGCTCTGCAGGTAGGCAGGGTCTCTGCCTCAGGTTGGTCACTCCCTTGTGCTGACCATTACAGACTGGGGCCCTTGAGGAAGCTCTTCCAGTGCTCCTCTGCTCAGATTACCCAAAGCTGATCCAGCCCTAGACTGTTCTCTAACAGCTGACCAGGACTTCTCCTACCAGCAAGCCTTTCTCCTGGTACTCATCTCATCCCTTCTTGGATAAAGCAAGTGCATTGAACCTCTTCACATTCCTATTGGGACGAGGGTTTTCCTAGTTGAGCGCCATGTGTTGCTGCTGCAAAGGGACCCAGTCACCAGAAATGCAGAGAGCACCCAAAGGAGCAAAGTAAACAATTCAATTCCTGCATGAAGCATCCCAGGCAGGTTTTGGATGAGCTGAGTATCAGTGTGTAGCATTAGCAAAGATGAGGAGGTGTCTTTTGCCTCCCCACCAGACTTGCACTGGGTCACCACTCTCCCTGCAGGGTACTGCTATGCCAGGCACTGTTGCTTTTCCCAAGGCACACAAGCCAGGGGTGGAAGAGGGAACACAGCTGGGACAGGGGAGCAGGACCATGGTACAAGAGCAGCAGGGTCAGGCCAGGAAGTATGCTCTTGTATCAGGGCTGGAGGATGGAGCCACATTTTCCCAGCTGCAGCAATGCAGACTGACTGCAGACCAACACCAGAACCAAATGCTGCTGCATGCTGGGTTAAAAATAGCCTCTCTTCTCCCCCCACTCCCTTTTCTGACGGGTTATTTTTAACCCAGAGCATTTATGGGTTTGGTTTGCCGCAGAGCCCCCACCCCATTGAACCCACCAGCATGAGAGCATTACAAAAAAAAAAAAAGAAAAAAGCAGCTCCACCACTGAGCTCCTCTCCACTGCATGCTCCCACCCTGCCTAATGCATGGAGGCAGAGGACTTGGGCAGGATTTGGCAGCACCTAGAGCTCAGCACTGAGGGACACAATGGGGTAGGTATTTCTTTGCTTAGCTAGAAATGCCTGTTGGAGAAGGCCCAAGCTCAGATGCCCCAGGACAGCCCTGCCACACATGGTTACAGAGCTGAGATTAGCTGCAACTCCAGTTTGGAGGGCAGGGAAAAGCACAGAGGTCCTTCATCTGCAATGCTCAGCCTGGGAGGGGTGCCCTGGGGGCAGCACATGCCCCTGAACACACACAGACAGACACCAAGCACCCCCAGACCTGCCCCAGCAGCATTTGCACCCACCACCCCAGGGCTGACCGACGCTGGCCTACACAGCATGGAAAGAAGCACAGGGCAGCCATTTGGGTCAGTCTACCTTTAATCAGAGGTATGGTTGTTACAGCACCAGGTCCAGGACATGGCAAAGCACAGAGGCAGGTGGCCCTGAGGTCCAAACACACCCTGCCCTGGGAACTCACCACTCTCCAGAAGCAAGGAGCATCAGTGGGACAGAGAGACAGGGAAGGTACAGCCCTGCAGCACTCAGCCCTGGGCTCCACACCCCACGGTCCTGAGGACAAGCTTCCTTTCAGTAAGCACAAGCTCCCAGGAGAACAGCATGCATGTACTCCAAGGCCTCTGCACCACCACAGGAAAGCCAGGCCCAGACAGACACAAGCACATTTAGTATCACAACCTGCCAGATGACTAGCATAAAGAAAGGAACTAGCTAAATAAATGAGGAGTCCTGTGCTGGCCCCTGGGCTCTGTCCTGCTGCCTACAGCCTCTCTAGCTTTATCTCAGAGAGGAGGGCCAGGGAGGTTCCCTTCCTATAGGAGGTGAGATGAGAGTGTGCACTCAAGGATGCGAGACCCAAGACAGTGGAAGTCTGGCCCTGGGACACATTCCATATCCCAGTAAAGACTAACAGCACCAGACCCTGTGAAGGCCTGAAGCCATCAGAGGCAGAGCCACCCCCACAGCCCCTCAGAGTCAGCACTGTGACCCTACACGTAACAGGGTTACACATTTCACACCTACTTGGCTAGGGACAGCCAGACTGCAGTCAGCCCCACAGACCCATGAGCAATCCAGCCCCTACCTCTGCAGCAACCTCCCTCCAGCCATCCCCTCTGCTCCCACCTGCTCAGAGTGCCTCCAGCCCTAGCCCTTTACTTCCTCACATCCATCTTTGCACCTTCTTTTTTCTCCCAACCACTCTGCTCCAAACCAGGCCATTCCCCATCTCTCAGCCACTCCTAATGGTCTGGGGTTTGCCCCTGCAAAAAAACCTCTCCTTTCCTCCTACCCCTCCTCTGCCTTCAAGGAACAGCAAACAACTTCACCCTCACTTCTCCCACCAGCCACACCTAAGAGCCCTTTAGCAATGGGGTGCTGATTCACCCCTTAATGCCAGATGAGGAACCTGGCAATAGCATCCCGTCAGGAAGTTGCAGCCAAACATGCTTCTGCCGGCCAATTCCTGTACACAGTCCTTGGCTGCTGCCCCCTCACCTCATCTTGGATATACAGTAGCTCTGTGGGCTGCCCTACACTCCTGTGCCCCTGCAGAGAGACCCACACACTGCTCCTGGGTTACAGAGCTCAGCAGGGAGGAGGGTAGCAAGACGGGGACTGCCCTGCGCTGCAGGGAGAGCCCACCTCACTGGGAACCAGCACAGGTTTGCTACAAGGCACTAATACCAGCTAAGCCTACAGGGAAGAAAGCAACTGGGCACATGACAGCCCTGCCTAGGCCAGGCCTGACCGCCCCGTGAGAGCCCTCCATCTTCCAGCCTCTGCAGAGATGGAGGAGCAAGCTAGGAGGGCTGAGGACGTCTAGCGACCATGGAGCCGGCAAGGCCGGAGCGAAGGCAACCCCCCGCAGGCCGGGGCCCCGGGGCCGTGCCAGGGCAGGCCGAGGGCGGGGGCACGCAAGGGGACGCTGGCACGTCCCCCTGGCCCGGGGGAGCTGGCAGCTCCGCGCAGATTCTTCCTGCTCTCGCTGGCCACGGGGCTGGAGCTGGGCCGTGCGGCCGGGCACTCCTCTGCCGGCGTCGCGGTGCCCTCGCGCGCCAGGAGCCGCGGGGGACTGGCGTGGAGCTGTCGCCGAGGAAGGAGGGATGGTGTGGAGGAAAAGTCGGAGGATACAACACAAACATCCAGGTGACTGCGGTGGAGGGGAAAGAGGGAGTCTCGGGAGGCATTTAAGCCTAGTGCACAGAGAGGAGAAAGACACAATTTACAAGGCTGTGAGGTTGTAGGTCACCTGGGGAGCAGGTGGGACACGGCCCAGGCTGCATGCAGAGACCACGGGCCACATCTGGGCAGGGAGAGAGTCTTGTGAAGCTGAAACTGCTGCCTCACTTCTTTGCTAGTGGGCTTAGTGGGCTGGCAGGAATGGCTCAGCTCAGGGAGGAACAGCCTGGGTCTCCTGCTCTGAGGGCTCCCTGCTCCTGGGCCTTGGGTCTTGCCAAGGCCCCTGCACCACAGAGCTGGCGCCATCCCCCTGTTCTCACATCCCAGCTACCTGGGCAGCAAGCAGCTGGTGCAGGCCCTGGGGTGCTTCCAGAGCTGCCTATGGGCACAGGGCACCCTGGGGGCTCCCACAGCCCTGCCTGCAGCACAGGACAGCTAGGGGAGGGCAGCAGAGGCTGCTTTAAGGCAGCACATCTGAGGTCTCTGGACCAACACGGAAAACAACAGGCCGTGACAGGCAGGAGCAGCAGGAGCTGCCTCAGCCTTCTCTCGCAGGGAGCTTCAGTACAGCTCAGGGCTGCTGGCTCAGAAGACTGGCTGTGTGTGCAGCAGGCTGGAAAAGGAATCATGTGGCAGCAGCTGTGTCCCCCAGGGTGCTGGGCTAGCCCTCAAATCCTCTATTTACAGCTCTCTGGGTCACTGAAGCTCTGCTGAGACCCCTGGGAAAGGGTCCTGTGACCAGGGACTATTCCCTGGGACTGGCTGTGGGAGAGGGAGGCACTGCCTACTTGTCAGGAAGGTCTCCCAGACCATCACCAGTGCAAAGAGATCACCCAACATCAAGCACAGTCAGGAGGAGCTGCAGAAAGACACCAGCCAGCATAGGGCCCAGGTGATTCTATTCCAAACCTGCAGCCCTCCCTCCGTGCTTGTCTAGCCCCCTTACTAAGGGTGAGTGCAGGGGCCTAGAGTTGGTGCCTTGCCAGAGCTAAGACCCTCTTTGGTCCTGATGCCAGGACCTGGGGCAAAGGACAGCCTTGCATCTGGCAAAGCTGCTGGGCCCACTGGAAGGTCTGTCTTCCAGATCCCCTTCAGCCACCTCCTGCGTACAATCCACAATCAAGAGAGCCAGCAGGCTTCAGGCTTTGGGTGTTGAAGGGCTGTCATGGCAACAGGGGAGAAAAAAGAGGAAGGGAGGGAGCTCATGCAGGTGGGGATAGAGCAGTGCCAGGTGGGGAAGTGTTAGTGACAGCAGATGTGAGGGGGCAGCAAAGGACTCTGTGTGCTCAGTGCCTTCCCTGTGCCAGGCTGCAACAACCCCAGCTACTCTATGCTCTCAGAGTTTGCAGAAGGAATATAAGCATTAACAGCTCTAGCAACCCTTGAGCCAAGCACCCACCAGCACCATGCTCATTTGTTGCCTCTTCTCCACCCTCCTGCTTGCAGGAGACAACAGGCACCTGTTCCAGCCCTGGATCACTACCTTTCTCCAAACTCAATGCCAGTGACCAAAGTCACCCTCAGCCTCAGAGCAAGCCTAGACAGGTTCAGGTTGCCCTGTCTGTGCCTCAGCTAACACCACTCTCTTGCCTCCACTGGTCAGCTCAGCACGCCATCCTGCAAAGACCTGCCTTTTATCCCCTCTGCTTGGCCAGACCCTGCCGAGGGCACGAGACCAGGAGAGAGGGACAGAAGAGATGCTGGCTACAGACTATTCCTGTGCCCTGCAGTCAGTCAGCCACAGACACACCAGGCACATCTCACACACACACACAGCCCTGCCCAGGCTCAGCATCGTCAGTGACACAGTGCAGGACAGACAGCCAAATGGCTCTCACAGGCTGGGGCTGATGCTCTCAGCCAGGGCCTCCAGAGGGGAGCAGCAGGGAGAGATGTTAATAAGGTTACAAGCCTAAGATTAAGGGCAGACCAGGACCAGTTCATGCTGTGCACTGCCAGGGCTCGGCGGCTCCCTGGAAGCAGGAGCCCTCAGCTGGGAACATCTGTTGCGTACACCAGAAGCCAGAGCCAGACACGCACCTCTGCGGGCTGGCTGGCTCATGCCAAGAAAGGGGGAGGAGATGCGCAGGGGATGAATGGAGGCAGACAAGGATGCCACGACAGGCCACGCGGGGACAGCCCTCAGCCAGGCTGTCCCTTCCCTCTGGCAGCCGGCTGAGGCCATTCTTGATGGTGTCTTGTACTTACCCCGCTCCATTCCACGCCCATACTCACTTCCTCGCTACCGTCTGTGGCATTCTCGTACTTGACGCTGCCCCGATGTCTCTCTGTGCCATCCCCCTCCTTCAGGATCTCCACCACCTTCGTCTGGTTGATTGGGTCAATGCCCTGCAAGTGGGAAAGCAGAAGGAAGAGCCCTGTTTTGTCTTTCTGTGTTCCTTCCCTCTAGAGATCCACTGTGCCATCATTGTGCTTGGTTCCTGTTGCCTCTCTTGGCCACTGCCCCATCACGGCCAAAACTGCCCAGCACAACCAGGATGGAGCCAAATGCCACCCTGTATTTAGCAGGCTCTGAACTCCCAGTTCAACGAGCCCCCACAAGGCCATAACCAACCCTGTGGAACAAAGGCTTGCTACCCCAAAAAGCTGGAAGCTTTTTTCCTTCACATTTTGAAGTGTGAAGGATCCAACTGTCCTTCAGTCCTTTGTGCTAGGTGCTTACAGCTCCTGCTTTATTATTTGAGGATTGAGAGGAGTTTAAGGCAAGAGGTACTCTTAGGAAGTTCTAGGTATTTTTTGCCTCTGGACAGAAAAAACAGCGTGAAGAAAACATCCCGGTAAGTGCAGTTCTCCCCAGCAGCTGACAAAGCCCAGCAGCCTGCCTGAACCCAGCTGCAGTATTTCTGCACTCAGTGAGCCGTGCCCTCCCCACACGTGGACACCTGCTCCATCCACACAGACGTGCACCACCCCACACACCTACACACCTGGACCTCTGACCAAACGCATCCCCAACCACCAAGGCCCTCTGGCGCCATGAGAACATAAACCACGAACGTCAGAGAGGCCCAGGAGGGTCCCTCAGCAGAGCCCAAGCAGGGGCAGTGCCCCAAGGTGCCCCCAGGCTGCAGTGGCCCCAGCAGGGCGGCCCCTGGGGTTACCTGTCGCCGGGAGCGCACTGCGCACTCCTCCAAGGTCTCGGCCGCCTCCAGCTTGCCCTGGCGCCGGTACAGCGCACCCAGGTTCCTCAGCGTGGTGTTCACAGTCGGGCTGAGGCAACAGAGGGAAGGTGAGCAGCAGCCCTGGGGTCACCCCTCCGAGCCCACAGTGCCCACAAACCAGCTCTCACCTGCTAACCTTACAGGCCTTGTACCAGCCACCATACTCAGCATAGGGAGCGCTGTCTCTGTGCTTGCTCTACAGGGTGAGCAGAGAAGAGAGCTGTTAGTTCCACACCAACTGCCCCTCTCTGCCCTGTGCTCTGCCACTGCATGCTGGGGTCACACCCCAGGCTGCACCCCTGCACCAGCCCAACCTTTGGAAACACAGTATGCAAACGCAGTGATGAAGCCCAGCAGCTTCCTGGTAGGAAAGCTAAAAGCATGATTGCTGCAACAGATTTGGGCCACAAGCAAAAGTGATAGCCTGGTTTCAGGAAGGAGCATAATCCCCTCTCCTCACTCCCCTCCACGGTACCAAAGGCAGCAGAGACAACACAGCCTATTCTCATGGCATAGTGGAGGGCACGACACCCCAATCAAAATGCTAAAGGGAGGTCAGCTAGGGCCTGCCCTGGGCAGAGACCTTTTTCATATATAGCTCGATTTCCTAAGCAAGGTGAGAGCAGCAGTTTCTTCTTGACCTCCATTTTTCCCTAGACAATCTTAGAGCTGTTTCAGAAGCCAGTTATGCTCTGGGTACTGGCAGCTCTTTGGAACAGAGTGCCAAGGCCTCGCAGCACAACCCTCTGCCATCTGCCATCTTCCATCATCTGCATGCCCAAGAGGGATCAATCTCTAAAGCAGAGAGAGCATGCAGCCATGGCTGAGAGACTGAACAGCCCTGCCCAAGGAAAAACACCCTGCTCTCTGGTGGGCCTTCCCTCCCTGCTGGCCCAGGGAGCAGCAGGGCTGTATCCCCACTCTCCAGACATCTCCTGGCCATGGCAGCTCTTCAGACTGCAGCTTCTCCAGAAGGAGGAGATAAGAGATAGGCTGTGATAAGAGAAGATCAAACCCCCTGGGATCAGACTTACCTTGCTCATCTCCTCTCTCTCCTCTGCATGCATCCAGATTGGCTTGTGCTCATCTGTGTGGGGAAGAATGCAACACAGGTCCACTCACCACCCCACTGTTGTTTGTCTCAAACCCCCACCATTGTTGTTTGAGTACAGCCCAGCACTCTGTCCCCAGAGCTAGCACATCATCAGAGGGAAGGAACACTCCAGATCCTCGGCCCAGAGACCCAAGAAAGACAATTGATACTGCAAAGGCAGGACAAGGGAAGGAAAGAACAAGTCCTCCCAGCAGAATTACATGTGCCAGGTACTCAGGAGAAACTTCAGCCTATGCTTGAGCAGAATTGTGCCATTTACTATTCCCAACCCTGTAAAGACTGGGTTGAGACTCCTGAGAGAAGAGGGGAAACAGCACAACACACTAGAATGGCAGCATCTCAAGGGCTGCCCAAAGCAGGGCCCCTGCAAGGCATCCCACCCCTCAGTCTGAGCAACACCAGGAGCAGACAAGTCTAGGCTGAGAGCCAGGAAACCCCTCCCCAGCCCCAAGGGCTCCTGCTGTACAAACCATCCACAGAGCCAAACTCCTTCACGTGAGCACGGGTAAGGATCTCCTTATACAGCACCTCGGCATCTTTGTATTTGCCTTGCTTCAGGTAACAGGAAGCCTGCAACCAAAACAAAACAGCTCCAGCCCCACTGGGAAACAGATTAACTGTGCCCACCTCCTGCAGCTACTGCTGTCTCTGAGCACCAGGCAATGCTCACTCTGCCCAGAGCCTCACCAGGTTGTTCTTGGTCTTGGCCACGTTGGGGTCATCAGGACCCAGGCAGCTCTCGTAGATCTCCAGGGCCCGGCAGTAATAGTACTCCACCTCATCGTACTTGCCCTGGTTCTGGCACAACAGGGCCAGGTTGTTCAGCTGCTTGGCCACGTCAGGATGGTCCTTGCCTAGAACCTGGGTGAACAAAAGAAGAGAAGCCACAAAGATGCAGAGGACTCCTGGAGTTAAGAAGATACTGGAGTCCCCCAGCACACGCCTACGTCAGACAAAAGCCAGGGTCTGGAGAGACAAGGAGGAGAAATTCCAGCTTCCACCTGACAGCCTCTCTAGGGCTGCAAACACTGGAGAGACAAGAAATGTGGTGGCAGAATCAGCAGGTGAACAGAGCAGACAGGCCCTGGGTCTCCCACATGCACTGGGGTAATGGGAGAAAGCCCACAGAGAGAGCTGAAAGGAGATGGAGCATGGGAGACTCGTACCTTCTCACGGATCTCCAGGGCTCGCTTACACAGCGGCTCTGCTTCTTTGTACTTCCCTCTCTTGCCATAGAGAACAGCCAAATTGTTCAAAGTCGCTGCCACCTACAGAGACAGAAGCTTCTCCATGAAACAAAGCAAACTCCAGCTGGACCAAACAAGGGGCACAAGCAACAGTAACAGTGACTGTCCTGTTTCCTCCATGCCTGCAGTACTGCTGCTTCTCAAGAGAAGGAGGTCCAGAGACAGAAGGCTGCCCTGCCTACATCACAGCATCCAAGAGAAGCCAACTCCTTACAGGCCATGCTGAGCCAGGCAGCAGGAAATACTGAAGCAGTAAAACACTGCTGGAACTGTGCCCCAGCAGCACCCAAAGGCGAAGAAGTGACTGAAAGAGGAGAGAGACACTCACCGCTGGGTGGTCTTTGCCTAGAGTCTTCTCACGGATGGACAGAGCATCATTCAAGAGGTGTGCTGCTTCTTTGTATTTGTTCTGATCCCTGCAGCGCAAAGTCAACCACTTATTTGGGATTTGGACACCACAGCCCAGAGCAGGCAGAACGATGAACAGTGCTCCTCCCTGCTTTAGTCAGTCCCTAGTTATACCTGGGAGTTTGTCAAACCAAACACCCCATCTAGGCCAAAACCACTCTGAAAGGCAAACCACTGGAAGCTTGGGGAGCCCCAGAATGTGCTGTAAAAGGAAACAGGGGATGCAGAAATCTGTCCTGGCCCAGTCCTGCCTGTCCCACCACACTCACCTGTACACTAGTGCTAAAATGTTGAGCATGGTGGCCACATCAGGGTGATCATGGCCTGATGTCTTCTCCAGGTCCTCCAGTGCCTGCTTGCAGAGCGGCACAGCCACCTCATAGCGTCCCTGGGAGGCGTACTGGATGACGAGGTTGTGGAGGGTGCGCAGGCGTGCAGGAATCTCATAGCCACCCTGCTGGGCAGCTGCCACGGCACTGCTGTGCTGGTGGGGCACTGTGGGCACGAAATCAACACGGCACAGTTGGCCCAGCAGCCTTGAACAGAGAGAGACAGCACCCGTGCACGAGCAAACACTTACATCCAGGACCATGCTCCTCCTCTTCATTTGGGAATAAGTCATCCAGAGAGTCCTTGGTGGAGTCACCCTCCTTCTCCTCCTGAGAGGATGAGAATCACAAGGTTTGCTCTCAGCAGAGACAGCAGCAGCCTGGGCTGAGTCAGTTTTCAAACTCTCGGCCCTTTTGCAGCCCACCAACACGCTCAATTTCTCCTGCTGTCTCTGCCACCACCTCCCCCCACAAAACAAAGTCCAGAGCCTCTGGCCCATGCAGGCCCCCTTTAGCTGCAGGCACTGCCGTGCATGGGAAGGGGAGGAGCCCAGGGCAATGTTACACAGGTGGCCAGTTCTCCCAGTCCAGCCTCCCAGACACGCAAAGGCAGCTGCCCAAAAGGACTGGGGCGTACCGAAGGCGAGACATCCTCATCATACTTCTTCAGCTGGTTCATGAACTCAAGGTGTTTCTTCTCCTCCTCCAGCTGAGCCACGGTCTGTTCACTACGCTGCAGCTTCTGCTGGGTGTTGGCCAGCTCATCCCGCAGCCACTGGTTCTCCTGGCACAGCCTCCGCACCTGAGCACGCAGCTTCTGCTTCTCTGACTCCACGGCGTTCAGATGGTTGGACAGTGCCATCATCACCTTGTTAAGAGCCTCAGTCAGTAACAACCACCAGCCTGTCCTCCCTCACATGCACCTTGCCTCTCCCACCCACGCTAGCCCCTTCCCATCCCTGCAGCTTCTGGGAAATGGCCACACGCCTACCCTGCCTCTGCCAACCCCAGATAACCCCTCAGGGATCACCCACCCCTCTCACCTGAGCTTCTCCAAGCCCCAGCTCTATCATCTCCACCGACTTGCGGAGCAGGTTGGATTTCTCATGCACGAGATTGGCTTCTTCATCCTTCTTCAGGCACTTGATGGTCTCCAGCAAGCTGTGCAGGATGGAGTTGTGTTCATTCTTGAGTGCTTCCAGCCCTTGCATTACCAGCTTGGTGTTGGAAATTATCTCCTCTTGGCTCAGCTTGTCCAGTTTCTCCTCCCTTGGGTACACCATGGTGGACATAGTCCTGCTCCTGCAGCCCTGCACAGAGACCAAGACAAAACCTGAGTGCTCCAGGGCTGTTTGAGAGAGCCACAACCAGGCACAAGTACCACGGCCTCCCTCAAGCAGCCAGAGACAGCATTTTACTGTTGTCTACTCTAGGCCCTTCTCCTTCATCTTCCCCTCTCCCTTTGGCAGCAGGCAGCTGTCAGGGCACGTGCCTCTGCTTCTGTGGCCGGGAGCGCTGGCAGCCAGCGCAGGTGGCCCACGTGGACAGGAGACAAAAAGGCTACAACCAGAGGTGACCTCCAACACCCCCACACTCGCAGCAGGGGGAAGACTAATTTAGCTTCCATTTAAGAGCAGAGATTTGTGGCTGGCAGCTGGGGTTGCAATATGTACACCTCCTGCCCACAGACCACTGATGCAGAGAGGCTGTCAGAGCTCAGCACCTCTTCTGCACAAGAAAGGGAACACAAAGTGGAAGGATGCCAGCCCAAAGTTTTCTGCTTCCTCAAAGGAAAATCTCCTAGAAGAGTGTCTCAGACAGGGAGGTATCAGTGGTATTACTGTGCCAAAATATTGTCTGACCAGAAGATATAACCTGAGGATCACAGCCTCAGCACAGACCTGCCATTGTGGCACTCAGGGACATGCCACGAGCAGGACACCCCACACCACTGCCTGACTGGGGAAGCTCACATACACCAACAGTTACAGTCACACTAACATAATCCTTGTGCAGGGGTTGACTTGAAACACCAACAGCTTTTCCATCTTCTTTCACCCTGCTGCCACCCCAAGGACTAGTCAGGATGGCCAAAGAACTCTGTACTCCTTCCCTGTTCTGCCCAGATATACAATGGGAAGTATATTCTCCCAGCCTTTGCACAGGAACACCAAGGGCTACAACCCACAATGTTAGTGTGGCTGCAAGATCCCTGCATACAAAGTCCAGGAGCCAGGGGAACACCCCAGGCCAGAGGCTGAGAGACACTAGAGGCAGGCAAGACCCCTTACAGCAAGGCCCTGGCTGCTCCATGACTCACTCATCCAGCACAGCCACAGCCTCTCCCACCAGCAGGGCCACCCCAGCAGCCTCCCCACACTACTCAACAGTAAAGCCACCTCCAAAACCAGCCTCCTGCAATGCCCTGCACAGACAGCACCTGCCCAGCAGCACCTCTCTGCTACCTGGAGCTGGCAGAGGCCTCTGCAACCTGAGTGCCCAGAGCCCTGCTGCCAGGAAGCTGGCAAACTGCCCAGAAGCTACACAGGAGGAGGGGAGGGAATTGCTGCCAGCAGATCTGCCTTTGACCTCCTGCTGGACCCACCTCTGCATGGTTTGAGCTCTTTGCTCAGCAGCTGTCCTGTCCCTGTTTTACTGAGAGAACAGAAATACTGTTCCAGCTACAGGAACAGAGCAAGCAGAGCTCCCCTTCTCCTCACTGTGCACTCTGCCCAAGTGCCAGGGAGCTACTGGGGAACAGACCCTGAGCAATAGGGAGGCACAGCTTCCTCCTCACTGCAACGCTTAAAGGGGAGATGACAAACAGCACTGGGACAGTTGTTTTAAATACACACATCTCATTATTAAACCCACTCATCTCCTCT
Source organism: Cettia cetti (assembly GCA_013401135.1). Taxonomy (NCBI): domain Eukaryota; kingdom Metazoa; phylum Chordata; class Aves; order Passeriformes; family Sylviidae; genus Cettia; species Cettia cetti. Next base: position 4,293 of record VZUI01084289.1, on the reverse strand, counting down.
TCAGCCCCATTCATCCTCCAGTTGTTTCATAGGCCTGGACTCTCCTCTCAACTCTTCTTTGGTTTCTGTTCCCGTGATGTACATCCATCCCCCAGGAAGGCAGGCAGACCCTCCACACACAGAGGAGACCTGGCTGAACCCTCAGCAGGGCACAAACACCTCGTGTCTCTTGGAGACTGAATTTCTGTTCACACCTCTGAACAAGAACTGAGTCATCCTCCCCCAAAGTCACAATGCTGACTTCACATTCACTTCATGATCTAGCATCAGCACCAACTCTGAGTCATACCTCACTGTATCTTTCACTTTTGGGTATCTGTCATGCTCCACATGCAGTAAACCCTGCACATTGGGCATTTTATACCAAAACAGTCTCATCTGGACCATGACTTATGCCAGTTTGCTTTGGAGAAGACAATATGGTAAGAATAGCACAAAAAACCTCATTAAGGTCAAGACAGAGGACATAGATTGCTGTTTCAAAAGGAAAAACAGGATTGCTGAGAGCTGGTTGCCACTCATAGCCTATCTTCCAAACTCATTTTCCAGAAACTGGCATTTGGTCAACAGTTCCCCTGGTTATTCTTTTCCCCACCTTTCTAACCTTGTTGGAAATTATCTCCTCTAACCTACCTGGAGTGGGATCAAGTGCTAAAGCAATAAGGGAAGCCTTGCTAAATGCAGACTTCTGCAGGTGAGCACAACTCAGGAAGAAATGTGCAACAACTCCCAGCCCTAGAGAAGAGAGGTTGGCAGCCCAGAGGGTGTTGGTGCTGCCTCATCTGGCCAAGCACTCTCATGCTCTGAAACACGTCCAGACAGCTTCCCAGGAAGGCTCAGCAGGCACTTAACTCTTCCACAGAACCCAAGGTAATAACTGCTAAAGGGTTAAATGACCCCATCGCTGGTTCCAACATACGGAAACACACTCCACCTCACTTGCAAACAGGGAAACAGGCAAGCTGGACTTCTCTGGACTATAGGCAATGCTTGGGACACAAGAAGATACCCAGGAACAGCCTCATACCCAACATACAAAAAAGTAGAACTCTGCTCTAAGACTCTCAGAGCTGAGCAGTTCAAGTCCCTGTGGGTACTGGGCCCACTGTGAAATGCACACAGTTTTCATGGCAGCATCTCTTATGTCCATCCAGAGATCTTGCTGCCACCTTTAAGAAGAACATTACAAACACACGGAGAAGAGGAACACGTTACAGGATAAAATGCCACCAGACCTCACACCTTGCTAGGTAACAGAGTCAGGCAGGCAAGACCCAGATCCATAGAAAATCAGCCTCATTAATTCCACTGTACACAGAACTACTCCTCAACTGTGAAAGTGCTGTGTGTTAAATCATCAGCATCTCTACTACAGCAACATTCCTTCTTCAGCCCTTCCAGCAGAAAACGTTCATGCATTTCACAGTTCTCACCATCAACTTATTTTGTGAAACTGCAAAGATTTTAGAACTGAGAAGGAAAAATAAATCAAAACATCCTGATCCACAGCATACAAGACTCATCCTACCCTGCAACTACATCCTCAAGAGCCTTCAAGGCATCCCAATAGAGGACTTTCTTCTCCCACTAGCTGTGCTAACATCTGTAACAACCTTGGCCTTTCTCCCCTAGGGTGGCATCCTGGAAGCACAGCTCTGCTAGGTACCAACATGTTTCCATGTTCCACAGTGGACAGAGGATTGTCCAAGCTGGACAGAGGGTGCAAAACCAAAGAACAATACACAACAGCTCAACAAGTAAAAGAGGAGACTGCTGAGAAGTCATTTGAATGCTGCTACCTCTTGTACAGCAAAGAAAAGCAACAAACACCAGTGGGAGCTGATTAACCTTCCAAAGCAGGAATTTCCCCCCAGAGCACTTATTTCTAGTTCTGCCCAGTGCTGGCAGATCTACACTCAGTGCTCAGCCCTCCAAAGAGGAGATGCTCACTGTGACAGCCAACACCAAGGTCAGGCAGGCTGAGGCTGCTGTATATGCCCTCTTCCTACTCCTTCACATTCAGTAAGGGGCACTGAGTGTCCTTTACCCAGGCAGAAAACACTCAGAGATTTTCTGCAGACAGGAGGGGACACATCACAGTTTACCTTTTGCAGGGTGGGGCTCAGACTGGAATAGGAGGAATGCTTTTCCACCAAGCTCCTTGAGAGGTGGAGAGCCCTGTTCCCAGCTTATCCTGCTGCAGTCCTCATGGAGCTGCAGGTGTCCCAGCCCAGGTTTCCGCTCTAGTTGGCACGTCTTCCCTCTTTACAGCGAGCTGCTAGAATAGCCTGCCTTTCCGACAACACCCATCTCATCTCCCCTCTTCTGCTCTCTTTGGAGGACAGGGAAGGAACACGCAGGCACCAGCCTCGGTGGCAGCTGCAGCAATCAGCTGGGAATCCATCAGCAAGCACGTCCTGCCAGGCAGAAACCTTCCTCCTGCATTCGAGCGCATAACCGCGAAATCGCTAAGCATCAGCGATTTCAGCAGCTCATTTTTCTGCCTCTCAAAACTGCTCCCACATGCGAGACCTTTAAGAGGAAAGAGCTGGAAGCTTCACTGCTTCTATCTCCAACCCACAACATCTACAAGGATGCCAGATTAAATGGATCCAAGTGAATCTTAACGCTTAGGTGATGATACCTAATGCTAGAAGACGGTGGGGGTGGGGGAGGAGAAGCACTGGGGCAATCAGGAGCTCACTACAACAGGACAGAGAACTCAGGTCTACAAACAACTGAAATAATGCAGGTCATTGCCTCTCTGCATGCCCAAGACAATAACTGCAGTGTCTTTCAAACTGCAGATGCTCTGCCAGCACTTTCAGTAAAGAAGCAAAACAGATTTTCAGCAGCAAATTCTTCTGTAAGAGAAGGCGATTCTAGGATGTAAGTGATGTAAGGTAGTTGCAGAAAGACAACTGAGTTCTGGAAAAAGCCTCCTGTGGAAAAGAGTGAGTCTGGCCCACAGCAAGAACAAGGGACCACATATGGAAGACAGATAGCAATGGTTTCCATTTAGAAATGGAAACACAGGGCTCTGTCTTGCTTCATCATAATTATCCCAGTCTCCTGTGAGACATGCTTTTGCTACCTGGAGAAACACCAAGCTTATACATTTGGGAAGCAAAATAAAAGCAGAGAGGGTTTTTTGTTTTGTTTTTCCTTGGACCTCTGCCAGCTCATTACTGTTAAGCAACAAAGGGTCTCGGGAATGACTGGTTGACCTCCAATGAAGCTAGAAGTGAGACTGCAAATAAGCAAGCAAGTCTTGTCTTCTAAGGGACACTACAACAAAACCTAGACCTAGACCAACCAAAACTTTGGATGCTGAAAAATAAAACAAAAGCAGTAAAAAGAGTGACAAAGTCACAGCCATCACAGAGGCTGTGTCATGAGCACAATTTTTCTCATTTTGATACCACAGTACCAGAGAGCAAACAGATTGCAGGAGGTGACAGTCAGCTGTGCAGAGCCAGGACACACTGACACTGCCAGGAACACCTGCACACTGCCACACCACTGCTACAAGAGCCACCGTGCTCAGGGTCACCACCCCAGCTCACCTGGAGCAGAACCACAGAAAAGGGACAAACTGGTGCTGCTGAGCTCCACATCCAAGCTGGTACTTCCAGAGCTGCTCTAATACAACCAAAACAAGCAATGCTGAGGTTCAAGTGAGCAGGAATGGTGCTCTGTGATACTTGCTACTGTTGCCAGAAATGCCTGGATGCTCCCTTAGAGCCACTAAGAACACACAAAGGGAACATCAGTAAGGAGTCAGCATCCTGGGAAGTCGTGCCCAACATTATCTCTGAGCTGAAATTGTAAAGTCAAAAAATGTCACTCAAACTCTAATGTCCATAACATCCTCTGCCATCAGTTGTCTCATAAGCTTCTACACCCTTTTGCCAAGAACAGGACACCTAGAGTCCCATCTGCTGGCCAAAGTTCTTTCTCAATGCCAGCCTGCAGCCTGGACCCTCCTTGCACTGCAGACAGACTAGAGAGTTAAACCAACACACAGATGACTTCCAGTACTACAGAGAGACTGCTGTGTTGTAACTTTTCCCTCAATGAGAGTCTGGCTTGAGTATTACTTGAAGAGTATTACTTGGAATGAATGCTTAGAGGTCTTTGGCCCATTCCCTGACTCAAAGCAGGTACCTGATCAGGTATCTGTGTCCAGCTAAAGAACCATCTCCCAAAACACAGATGCCACAAACTCTTCTGACTCCTGTACCATGACTTAACTATCCTCTTGTGGGGGGGGGGGGGGGGGGGGGGGGGAAA
>VZUI01084286.1:0-12212 GCA_013401135.1 Cettia cetti | reverse complement strand
AGAAGATGGACTCAGCTGTTCTGGAGCTCAGGAGCCAATGATGGCAGACTTTCTCAGGACCGCAGCCAGTGGAGAAAACCAAGAATCCTTCCCACAGCAGCAGCAGCAGCAGGCAGGCAGTCCAAAGCCAGGAGCCCCAGAGCAACTGCCCCCCACCCCTTCCTTTCCTGCCTTGGACAAGCACCCATAAGCACCCAGCAATTAGTTCCCTTGGCAACCCAATGAGGAAAAATTCCACAAACAAAAAAAAACCAAAAAAACCAAATTCAACCCCCAACAGGGGATTAGGAAAATGGGACTAGGATCGGAAATTGGAATACAGGAACAAGACTGGGAATGGGAATATGGGAGCAGGACAGGAAATACAGAAATGAAAATGCAGGACTGGCAGGGGGACCTGGAATATGAGAACAGGAACAGGGCAGGAAATATGGGATTGGGAATATGGGAATGGCAACCAAACAGAGAATATGGAACAGGGACATGGAATGAGACCGGGAATGGGATAGGGACTGGGACAGGAGCAGGACAGAACCAGGAGGTGGGTGACACAGAAACAGGCAGGGGGCAAGGAGAGCGAGAGCAGGGAAAGGGGGATCCTGGAGAGGGGACATTGGGAACCAGGACGGGGGGGACATGAGGACAGTCATAGGGCAGGGGGTCCTTCATCAGCTGCCCCAGAACCTCAGCCAAGGTCACGGAGAGCTGCCAGAGCCCTTCAGCCTGGGGAGCCCAAAGCCCTGAGCAAGCCCCAAGTCCCTGCCAGGAACTCTCAACTCCCTCACACCCAGCATCCCTCCCATTCCGTGGAAGGTCCCTCCATGTCCCCATCCATGACTTAGTTCAAGATCTTTATTTTTACCCTGGTTTTGGGTGTATGGAAAGGAGAAAGAAAAATGAAAAGTAAATGCAGGCCTCGGGGAACCAGCAGGATGTGGAGCCCCCAGCCAGGTGTCTTCCCATTAGGGATCAGCGGCACCATGGATCACCGGGGCTCTGCCCACCGGGGGTCACTGGGGATCATCCAGTGCAGCTCCTCCCATGGGGGATGGAGCTGTGTTGCGATTCCCTGGGGTACCTTCGTACCCCAGGGTGCTTCAGGAGAGGCGGCACTGAATGGGGTGCGACATGCCCCCGATGAGTCTGCGGGTCCCGGTTATCGAAAGCTTCAGTGCAGGGACAGATGGAAGAGCAGGCCGGGTCTTGGGGGTTGAACAGAGGTGTTTATTCAATGCATGGTGGTGGGCCCAAGACACCTCTTCAATGTGGAGAGGGCTTTTTATGCACACAGAAAGTGGAAGGGGACGGGGTCAGGGTGACTTAGCCAATGATGTCAAAGCATGAGAGGGCACGAGGGAAACTAAAAAGGATTGCAATACCTGGGGCGGAGAAAATACTGGTGAGAAACCATGGCAGTGTGCAACAGAGCTGGAGCAGCGCACAAAGCTGATCCCGCACTCGGGGCAATCGCAGGCCTTCCCTCAGTGGTGCCTCCATTGGTGTTTGGTCAAGTGAGAGCTCCTGGAGAAACTCTTCCCACACTGGGGACACTCGTAGGGCCTCTCCCCAGTGTGGGTGTGCTGGTGTGTGACACGGGTGCATTTGCAGTTGAAGCCCTTCCTGCAGTCCGGGTAGCGGAAGGGCCTCTCATTCTTGTGAATCCACTGGTGCAGGAGGGGACAGGAGCTGGTCGGAAACCTCTTCCTGCATTGGTCACACTCATAGGGCCTCTCTTTGGTGTAGCTCTTCTGGTGGACAGTCAGGATGGAGCTATGGCTGAAGCTCTTCCTACATTCAGGACACTTGTAGGGTCTCTCCCCCGTGTGAATGTGCTGGTGGATGATGAGGGTGAAGTTACGGTTGAAGCTGTTCCCGCAGTCGGGGCAGCAGAAGGGTCTCTCATCCGTGTGAATGTGCTGGTACCTCAGGAGATGGGAGCTGGTCTGAAACCTCTTCCTGCACTGGTCACCCTCATAGGGCCTCTCCCCGGTGTGGCTCCTCTGGTGGACTGTCAGGTGGGAGCTACTGGTGAAAATTAGGCTGATTCAGCCGGGGGCGGTGTTTGTGCCCCGAGACCCGTCCAGCCCAGCCTCCCCCGTGTGTGCAGTGACCACTGGCACAGGCTGCACTGGGCAGCGTGACCTGCTGGGGACACTGAGAGCTGCCCCCACTGTGACACTGCCCTTGGCATTTCACAGGAACCAAAGAAATCACAACCAGCCCTGCCGCCTCTCACATGGGGCCCTGAGGGCTCCACAGCTCGGGCTGCCTGTGGCACACTTCAGCCCTGCTGCTGTCCTTGGCCAGCTGCAGAGAGCACAAGGCTTTGGGCATTTCTCAGAGGCCCCCAGCTGGCCACAGCAGCCCCTCCTGCCAGCACCCCCTGTGCCTCAGAGCCCTCCCTCATGCTGGGCTCAGGCAGGGGACATGGGCCTGCACCAGGCTCCTGTTCTTGAGACAGGAGTGAGGCTGAGCTCCAGCCTTTGGGCCCTGGGCTACAGCAGCCCCGGATGGGTTTCACTGCAACGCTTTGGAACGCTAATCCCCATCCCATATTCTCTCTGCAGTGGCAGTTTCCATGTTCCCAGTCCTGCTCCCATATTCCCATCTGCAGTTCCCTTCCTGGTCCCATTTCCTGTCCCCCTCCCCAGCCCCACTCCCATTGCTAGTCCCAGTCCTGTATTCCCTGTCCCAGTCCCAGTCACATATTCTTGGTCCCATTCCTGGTCCCTGTCCGAATTCCCGATGCCTGTTCGCATTCCTAGTTCCACTCCCAGTCCCTTTCTCGTATTTTGAATCCCATTTCTGATCCTGGTCCCTGTTCTCGATCCCTGTCCCCTTTTGCTGTTCCTATACATAGGAACATTCCAGTCCCTATCCATATTCTCTGTCACAGTCCCAGTCCCTGTCCCTATTCCCTGTCCTGTATTCCAGGTTGCATTCCACCTCCCATTCCCGACCCCTGTTCCCAGTTCCGCTCCCAGTCCCATTCCTGGTCCTTGTCACCATACCCGGCTCCCAACCGGTATTCCTGGTCCCATTCCCGCTCCCGGTTTTTATTGCTGATCCTTGTCACCCTTCCCGGTCCCTGTCCCCCTTCCCGGTCCCTCTCCCCTCTCACCGGACGCCGCCGCCATCGCTCCGGGCCCCCCCCCAGCCCTCCTGTGACCGGTGAAACCCCGCGTTGTTCCCGCTCACCAATCACAGCACGCGATCGCTCTCTATTTGCATAACCACGCCCTTTGGTTCGGCCCCGCCCCGCGCCGGGTGCGGCCGCGTCCGGGCGCTGTTTCCTCCCAGTTCGCTCCCAGTGCTCCCAGTGAGAGCGAGAGTGGGAGGGAAAGCGCTCCCAAATCGTTCCCGCTGCTCTCAGGATCGCTCCCGGTGCTCCCGGGATCGTTCGCCAGTGCCGCGCGTGGTGGAGCCTCTTTGGAACCACTCCCAGGGCGGAGCGCGGCTGCTTTTGGGTGTCGGCACCGGCCGGGCCGGGCTGGGAGCGGAGGAGGAGCGGGAGGAAGAGCAGGAGAAGAACCACCACCGCCAGGACCAGGCGGTTCCTCCGCCCTCCCGCTCAGGCCGCAGCTTCCCCGGCTCCGGCAGCATCGCCCCCCTAGAACCCGCAGGTGAGTGGGGAGGGAGAGCCTGCCCCAAATCCATTGGGAGTGTTATAAATGAACCAGCCAATTTCATAATTAAATGAGAATTTATTAATATTGACAAAGTATAAGTTTTAAAAAGCCACGAGCAAAATAGTGCCGAGCCAGGCAATCGGCACTGGGTGAACCCAATTCGGACTCTATCGCTCCGAATCCCCGTGGTTCACCATCCTTGCTGTGGTGGAGTCCCGTTTTATACTCTTTTCGGTGGGGGTCTTCTTGCTTCTTTGACGATTCTTGCTTTTTCAGCATATCCGTACATTCTTATTTTCTTGCTGTGGTTTACTAAAGATCTTCCAGAGTTCGGTGACTGATCTATTATTTTTTTACAGGATATCTGCTCTGAGAAAAACATCCTAAACAAAAAGTTTCCAAGGCTGAATAATTGATCATTCTGTTGTCGGAATTCTGTTCTGAGAAAAAACATGTTTAACAAAAGGCTTCCAAATCTGGATAATTAATTCTTCTTTGACCGGAATCCTGCTCTGAAATAACATCCTTGAGTTTTGCTAGACAGCAAAAAAAATCTCTTGGGATAAACATCTCTGGAGACAGCTTATCTCTGTGGTTTTGGGTGTTTTTTAGTCTCTCCTTATCATTCAATGCAAAACTGCTTCAGCTTTTGTTTCACAATGCTGTAGTTTTGTGCTTCCCCTTTTTTATTTCTTTTGCACGAATTATTTTGCAACATACATTACAGGAGCATCTCCGGGAGGGAATTTCGCGGGGTTTGGATCTTGCAGGACCCCAAAGTCGAGCCAGAAATGACCCTGGAGGGATCTAGGTGGGTCCCAGCTGGCGATCGCCTGGTACCAGGGGGCAGAGCCTGGCGACCTGGGTTTGGAGATCCCCGGGAGAGCCGGGGGGTGTGGAGATCCCCAGGAGAGCCAGGGGCGAACGCGGGAGCCCCGGAACAGGGAGAGCGCAAAGGGGTGATCCTAAAGCCAGGGTAGTGCAGGCAGCCTAGAGATGTGTGGAAACGTGGAGATGAGCAGGGTCCGGGTCCCCCGAGGCTGAAAGGGACGCTGACTTCTGCAGCTGCACTTGGGCAGTGGGACCATCAAACCTGTTATAAATATTCGATCAGTCAAATTTTCCGACAAAATGATATATTGGAAATTTGAGCAATATAAAGAAATTAAAGCCACAATTAAAAGGGACAGTTTCAAGATCGGAGCTGGGTGAACAGGGATCCAGCCTCTGTAGCACGAGTCTCCCACAGTTAACAAAGCTGTCTTTGCAAAGACCATTTTTATACAGTTCTGGGTTGAGGCTGTTGATGATTGGATTTCCTTGCTTCTCCCGGCTCCTTTTCCATATTCATAAAGGTTCTTTTCTTGGTCTCCTGTCTGTTGAGTAGTTTTATGGGAAAGGATGGTGGTCTGATTGGATTTACATAACCGGGCACTGGGATGCACACACCTGGCAGTGCTGGTAGATCCATATAGGATGTCATTGTTCGCTGATGGGTGCTGATCGCTGTCTTGTTCTCTCCTGACCGCCCATCTCCCCTTCTGGGACTGTCCACTGTTCTACACTGATTGTATCAATACACCCAGTTCTCAGACTGGACTGCTTTTTATACTGTTAGAGCTTTAATCTTGTAACATGAATTATACTACAATATTTATAACAAAACCCGACACGCTCAGCCCTTGTTTTCCCCCTAATCAGAATTTTCCATTCCCAAACCTTGGCCCAATGCAGGAGGAAGAGGCCATGAGGAAGAGGAAGATGGCTCAGGAGCCCCAGACAGGTGAGGAGAAAGTCAGTGCCCCTTTCCCCCTCTCTCCTGCTCCATCTCCCAGCCCAGCCTGGCCCCAGCTGCAGGACAACCCCACTGCTGACGCCGTCCTGCTGGGGATGCACTGAGGGGATCTCCTTCCCCTTCCCTGTGGCACAGAGGCAAATCCCATCCTCTCCTTGTCCTTCTTCCCTCAGACAAGGAGCTGAGAATGGAGAGCAGGGAGGACAAATCCCCGCAGCAGAAACTCATGGAAGAGGCCGTTTTGAACGACTCCACTGTGCAGGAATCCAACAGGGAGGAAAAGCCCCGGAGATCCCACACGAGGAGGGGCTGCAAACGCAGATCTCAGGGATCCGAGGAGGAAAGACTCATCCTGGGCCGGGGAGACGACCAGAATTCAGAGCTGGGGGTCCCTGAGCAGCTTCACGATGGGGAGAAGCCCCACAAGTGCTCAAAATGTGAGAAGAGCTTCAGGTGGAGGTCCTCCCTGATCTACCACCAGAGCAGCCACACTGTGGAGATGCCCTATGAGTGTGACCAATGCAGGAAGAGGTTTCAGACCAGCTCCCATCTCCTCATCCACCAGCGGATTCACACGGATGAGAGGCCTTTCTGCTGCCCCAACTGCGGGATGAGCTTCAAGCACAACTGCAACCTCATCATCCACCGGCGCATCCACACCAGGGAGAGGCCCTTCGAGTGTCCTGAGTGTGGGAGAAGCTTCACACAGAGCTCCACCCTGATTGCCCACCAGAGAAGACACACGGGGGAACGGCCCTACGAGTGTGGGGAGTGTAGGAAGAGCTTCACAACGAGCTCTGAACTGATCATCCACCAGAAGAGCCACACAGGGGAACGGCCCTATGAGTGTGCAGAGTGTGGGAAAATCTTCACCCGGAGCTGCCACCTGCTCCGCCACCAGAGGAGCCACAAGGGCTCTACAGCCTACAAGGAATGCCCCTACAAGTGTTGTGAGTGTGGGAAGAACTTCAGGTCAAGGTCTGAACTGACTGTCCACCAAAGGAGCCACACCGGGGAACGGCCCTATGAGTGTGGGGAGTGTGGGAAGAGATTCAAGTCGAGGTCCCACCTGACTGAGCACCAGAGGATCCACACAGGGGAAAGGCCCTACGAGTGTGACCAGTGCAGGAAGAGGTTTCCGACCAGCTCCCGTCTCCTCCTGCACCAGCGGATTCACAGGGATGAGAGGCCCTTCCGCTGCCCAGACTGTGGGAAGGGCTTCAAGCAAAACTCTGCCCTCATCACCCACCGGCGCATCCACAGCAGGAAGAGGCCCTACGAGTGTCCCCAGTGTGGGAAGAGCTTCTCACAGAGCTCTACTTTGACCCAACACCAACGCAGGCACAGCTAATGGAAAGCCCTGCGAGTGCCCCAAGTGCAGGAAGAGCTTTGTGCACTGCTCCAGCTCCATCCCCCATGGGAGGATCCGTGCTGGATGATCCCCAGTGACCCCCAGTAGGCAGAGCCCCAGTGATCCCTGGTGCCACTGATCCATGTTGGGAAGACACCTGGCTGAGGTCTCCACACTCTGCTGGCTCCCTGTAGGCATCTGGACCCATCCACAGACCAACATGAGAAATCCATTGTGGAGAGTCATTTGTCGACTTCTGACTCCAGAAAAATCTCACTTTTTGCATCTTCTGTTGACATTAAAAAACACTGGATGGCATTGCAACTCTTCTCCCACATTAATCCATTGTTTTAATTCTCTCTGGCCCATAGGCATCTTCCATAGCAAATGGGGATGGACTGGGCCACAACTCACTATTTTGGAGACAGTGAGGTGGAAACCCTTCCAAAAAAGGTTCTTCCCACCCACCCAAGCACGTGGATGCTCTGCCAGCAGGGACACATAAATCCTTTTGTTTTGGCCTTGAAACTAAAAGCTTTCTGTTCATCCCTTTGACAGCCCTGAAACTGGGGTAAAAATAAACTAATGAACTAAGGCAAGAATGGGGACGTGTTGGGGACACAGACATGCATGGGGTTATGGGGGGACATGGACTTGGATGGGGATATGAACTGGGACAGCATCAATGCCACCAGCACCTTCATCTTGGCCATGGTGAAGCGCTGCCCGCTGCAGTTCCTGCCATCACCTCCCCACTATCACCAGTGCAGTGTCCCAGTCAAATGTCACCCCATACTAGGGCAGGATGGGGACAAGTGGCCTGGAAGTGAATGACAGTAATCAGGGTCTTCCACCAGGGCCGCTGTGCTCAGGGGACCCAACCACCCCTGGGGACAGGGCATGGGTCAGTGTCATCTGCAGGGCCATGTGGCACAACACACGGTGTGACCGGAGGCGTCCTGATGGCAGCATCCCAACAGGTGTGGTGACATTGTCCCCTGATGTGTGTCTTGGTGGCATCGTGTCCCCTGCCTCCCTATGTCCCCAGGCCCCGCTGCGGCTCCCTGTCACCCCTCAGTGTATCCCTGTCCTGCCCTGTGCATCCCTGTCCCCCCTGAGTCCATGTCCACATCTCCCCTATGTGTTCCTGTCCCCTTCCCCTATGTTCCTGTTGCCCACCCCCAGTGGGGCCAGGAAACTTTAAGTTCCCCAATAATCGTGAGAAGCCAGCTGAGGAACGTAAGCACACCCATGTGGCTACATATGTTCTCCTTTATTCTCCACAAAATGGCAGCTTTTATACAGTTTAATATTGTTTACAAAGCAAAGCATCCCCTCACTGGCGTGCAGCATACAAGAATGCAATTAAACATTGTTTACTTTCACACTTAAGGTGGCTAAAGTACTCAAACTAACATCTGTCCCAATCACTTCATAAATAACTTACTATCTTTCCTGCATACCTTAATGTAATTTCTAACTGCGCTGCTGGTCCAGGCCTTCGTTCAGGCCTGTCCCTGGGCCTAGGCTGACAGGGCCCAGGCTGGGTTGCCCAGCCTAATTCAGGAGCAGATCATGCCCCTGCTCCCTAAGAAATTCTGCTACAGGGCCAAAGTCCCTGAGGTACCGGGCCCTGTCCCTCAAGGTGTCCACATGTCCCTCAGGATCTTTCTGTGGCTGCTACTGATGCTGAGCATCTTCACCTGTCCTGTCACAATTAGGGACATCCCACAACATCCTTTGACACTCAATGACATCCCATGACAGCCCCTGTCCTCTGATTTTGGGTCTTTCCCCCCTGCATTTGGGGTCCAATCCCTCCTATTTTGAGTCTGTTCCCAACTATTTTGTATCCTTTTCCTCTTTTCCCATCCTTTCCACCAATTCTGGGCACCCTCCCCTTGACTTTGGCACATATTTGGGTGCATCCCCCCCTGCCCATCCAACCCTCACTCTCCATCTCATGTCCTCCAGGTGTCCTCAGCTGTGTCCCCAACTGTCCCCCTACACCACATGGACTCAATCCTTGCCATCCTGGATGCCGTCAAGTCCCAGGCCGAGACGGTGGATCTCCCCTTCCAGGAGATGCAGAGCTGGCCTGGCTTGCAGAGAACATTGCTGACACCAGGACTCAGGGTTGGTGTCCTGGTGAGGTTGGTCAGAGGGGATTTGGGGTCATCTTGGGACTGACCATGGGTCTTGTCCACTCTGCAATGAGGAGCAGCCCCAGCTGGGGAGCCTGGGATAGTCAGGAGTAGGAGACCAGGTGTCCAGATGGACACCAGAGCCATGGATCCCAGTTGGACTCTGGTCTGGATAGCCCTTGGCCCTGCAGCCCCCCAGCCTGGCCAGGCCCCAGCCCAGATGGCCACCAACCTGGCCACACCTTGGCTCACCAACTGGCCCACCAGCCCATCCCAGTAGCCCCAACCCCAAAACACCCCAAAATAAACCCAATCTCAGAGCATCAGTGCTGGGTGGTTCCTGCAGAGCAAGAGGGAAACTGAGGCATAGGCTGGGGAGTGACTTTGCAGAGATGGAAGGGGACTTCATGACCCACCCTGGAGACCCTCAAATGAGCATCCACCCCCCAAATTGTCACCGAAGCATCCCAGGGGCCCCAGCTGTAACACTGGGGGGACTTCAGGAGCCACCACGACCACACAGTCTCCCCTAGTGTGACCAGTGTGTCCCCAGCGGGTGATGGGACATCCCCTGGAGGAGGAGGAGTAGGAGGAGGAGGGAAGGAGGAAGACACAGGGGACTGCGGGTGGGGACATAAGGACAGTCCCCCAAAGTCCCCAAGGTCTCCAGAGGGGATGCTGTGCGCAGGGGGTGCGAAGTCGTGCACCATCCTTGGGGGATGTGGGGGCGTGAAAGTGGCTGGGGTGTCCCCAGAAATGTTGTCACAACCCCTCACCCGTAGGATGTGGGCCACCCCCTGCTTTGAGGTGCTGGTGACAAATTGGCGGGTGGCGGTGACAAAAATTGCAGGTGCCACCTCGGGCATGGCAGAGAGAGGAGGTCCTGCAGTGCCACCAAGCGCCCCCCTGCAGAGGGGCACTGCAGGGTGACAAAGAGGGGGTCGGGGGTGTTCCCAAGGGGCTGGGGGAGAGGGGGCAGGGAGGGGAAGCACCGTCAGGGTGCGACAGAAACACCTCCAGTCCTGCTTGTGCCCAGGTCATGAGGGTGGTGGGGCACCTGTCACCCTGTGGGGCACCTGTCACCCTGTCTCCCTGGCACCATGTCCACCTGTCCCTGGCAGGGCTGGGGGCTGCAGGGGGCATGGGCACCCACAAGGAGGGAACCCCCTGGCTGGGTAGAAGAATCCAAAAAATTGGAACCCTGGGTGGGCAGGGCCACTGAGGGATTTGGGACCCCACCAATTGGGACCCGTTCAGGTGGGGATGCCAGGTCAAGGGTGTCCCCACCCACCCCCCAAATCCAGCCTATGGACCCCCCACAAATTATTCTCCTCCCTCCCATCACTCCCAAATTCAGCCCCCAAAATGATTCTCCCAATCCTACCAACCCCAAATCCAACCCCAAAATGCCTCTCCCCATCCCACTGACCACAAACCCAGCCCTGAAGTCCCCAAAATGATTCTCCCTATCCCATTAGTAAAAAATTCAAATCCCAAGATGCCTCTCTCCATCCCATAACCTGCAAATCCAGCCCCATGGACGCCCTAAAATGTTACCCCCACCCCACAACCCCCAAATCCAGCCCCATGGATCCCCCAAATTCAACTACCCCCATCCCACCACCCCCAAATCCACCCAATGAACCCCCAAACTAGACACTTCTCCCCACACAGATGGAGGTGGAAGCCTGCCCGGCCATCCCTGAGCCCCCCCTCCACTGAAGACTTACAAGTGGCACAGCTCAACCGCTGCCACCCCCACAGGGGACCCCAAAAGGAGCAGGGGGTCCCCGAGGAGCTGGCACGCTCCTACAGCCACCCCGACAGTGATGGTGACAGGGGTGTCCCCAAGGCCAGCACGTGCCAGTCACTGTTCCAGAGGGCTTTTTCTGCCCCCTCCAAGGCACCCAAGGAGCCACAGGGACACAAGGGGACACGAGGAGACAAGGCTACCCCTGCAGTGGTACCTGCACTCCATGGGCAGGAGGAGGGGGGTGATAGGTTATGGGGTGATGGGTGGAGGTGATGAATTTTGGGGTTATGATGAGTGGAGTTGTCCTGCAACCAGGGACCAAGCTGGCCTGGGAGATGGAGCAGGAGAGAGGGGCAAAGGGGCAGTGACTTCCTCCTCACCTGCCCAGGCCATCTTCCTCTTCCTCGTGGCCTCCTCCTTCATCCGGCCCAGATTTGGGAATGACCACCAAGATTCAGCCAAAAAGTCACAGAATCATTAGGTTGGAAGAGACCTCCAGGATCATCAAGTCCAACCCAACTTTAACCTCAACTAAACCATGGCACCAAGTTCCACATCTAGTCTTTTTTAAAATATATCCAGAGATGGTGAATCCACCACCTCCCCCGGTAGACAATTCCAATATTTTTATTACCCTTTCTGTAAAAATCTTTTTCCTAATATGCAGCCTATACTTCGCTTGGCCCAGCTTGAGACTGTGTCCTCTCCTTCTGTTGGTTGCTGCCTGAAGAAAGAGACCAACTCCCACCTGGCTACAACCACCCTTCAGGAAGCTGTAGAGAGTGATAAGGTCACCTCTGAGTCTTCTCTTCTCCAGGCTAAACAACCCCAGCTCCCTCAGTTGTTCCTCATAGGGCTTGTGCTCCAAGCCCCTCACCAGCCTCGCTGCCCTCCTCTGCTCAAGCATCTCAAGGTCCTTCCTAAACTGAGGGGCCAGAGCTGGACACAGCACTCAAGGTGCGGCCTCACCCATGCCAAGTACAGGGGAAGAATGACCTCCCTGCTCCTGCTGGCCACACCATTCCTGATCCAGGCCAGGAGCCATTGTCCTTCTTGGCCACCTGGGCTCACTGCTGGCTCATTTTCAGTCGGTCATTGACCAGAACCCCCAGGTCCTTTTCTGCCTGGGCACCGTCCAGCCACACTGTCCCCAGCCTATAATGCTGCAGGGGGTTATTGTGGCCAAAATGCAAGACTTGGAACTTGGACTTATTAAACTTCATCCTACTGGACTCTGCCCATCCATCCAAACATTCCAGGTCTTTCTGCAGAGCTCTGCTACCTTCCAACAGATTGACACATGCTCCCAGCTTAGCGTCATCTGCAGATTTACTAATGAAAGACTCAATATCCTCATCCATGTCATATATAAAAATATTGAGCAGAGCTGGCCCCAGCACAGACCCTCAAGGAACACCACTGGTGCCTGGCTGCCAGCTGGATGCAGCACCGTTCCCCACCACTCTCTGGGCCCAGCCATGCAGCCAGTTCCTAACCCAGCAGAGAGTGCTCCTGTCCAAGCCCTGGGCTGCCAGCTTTT
>VZUI01084282.1:0-121798 GCA_013401135.1 Cettia cetti | reverse complement strand
GCGGAGGAGGGAAAGTTCCGGGAGCCGGTGGGCGGCCCGACCCGCCTTTGGCCCGGCCCGGCCCACGGGAGCGCCCGGGCCGCCCGAGCGCCTGGCCGGAATCCAGGGGAGCCAGGCCGGGGTGCAGCCCCGGGGCCGGGGACCCCCGTCCGCCGCTCCTGTTGCTCATCCCCGAGTTGCCGGTGCGGTGGCCCCGGGGCGAGCGGCCGCCCCTTGGCTGGCCCGGGGGACAGAACCGTGTCACGCAGTCGTGGGGCTGCCCCGGGCTTTAGATGGGAGAAGCAGCGCGCTGAGCCCCGGGGGTAGCGGGACCGGAGCCGGGATCCAGGGATCCTTGGCTCCAGGAGCAGCCAAGTGCAGGCAATGCTCTCTGGCCGATGCTGGGAGCGGGGGAGAGGCACAAAACCAGGTTGGGTCCTGCGCTGTTGGGCTCAAACATAGCTAAAGGTTGTGCATGGAGTAGTGGAAGTCTTCGGTGGTGGGTTCTGGTCACTTGGTACCTGGCCCATCCTGGAAAGTGGTGGACAGCCGCACTCTGCTTTCCCTGTGTTCCTGGGATGGAACACGGAGTGTGAGCAGTGGTTGGGAGGAAGCGTGACTTGGGAGAAAGAAAATAGTTGTAGTATCCATGGAGCGGCTTAAAGGGACATGACTGCCAATACCAGTGTCAAAAAACTTAGTTTCTGGGAAGACAGTGTGAGTTTAATTAAACTGAATTGAGCAGCTTTGTAAGTATTGGTTATTTCAGTTGCATTTCACACAATTTTGTAGCTTCCCAGAGTTAGTTTAGTGATAGCATCTATTGTTGAGTTTGTTGAGGGATGGAAATCTTCTCCAGGTCGCACCACCAGCGCAACTGTTCTTAAACTGCGTCCTGTATATGCTGGGATGGATGACATTAATGTCTGGGTTCAGTAACTTTCCCATGTTACTATGCTGGTGGAAAAGGAGTGGTGTGAGAGAAGGACCAATGCAGATTCTTTGGATCCAAAGCAGTTTGGTCTTGTCTAGTTACTTGATTGAGTATTTGTACAGTATAACCCATCCACCCATGAAGAAATCACTGGGCCACGAGGCAGTGTGCAAGTTGTTTGTCAAAAGGTGTTCTGACCATGTGAAGAAGTTCTTCCTATTGCAGAGTTGGAAACCAGTTATTAGAAAACAGTTTATTAATTTTTTTTTTCTGACTCAGCTGTGATGACTTTTTATTGGAAAGCCTGAGAAAATACACGTAGGGGTGCAGAGGGTTTTGAAATGACACATTAACACATGATGCAGCAGGATTTCCTTGTGAGCAGGAGCAGAGGGGCTAACTTCAGGATTGTGATTAATCTGAGAGGATGTGATTTTTACTGGCTGCTCAATAGAGAGTGTGCAGTTGAAACTCTGTGTTGCTGCTGCTGATGGACACATGGATTTACATCAGTGAGAGTGGGTAGTGGGAATGAAGCTTTTCTGAAGCTGGGTGAACAGTTAGTGCCAGTTATGAGGTTCAGAGCACTTCATCCTTCTACCCTGTGTCCAGAGGACTGCAGTTCACAGCCTCCTAACGCTCTTAGGCGTTTCCTAACATTTTGCAAAGTACTGGAGTTGACTAGTTCACTGAGGGACAGCATTTCTGGCCAAATGTCCCCAGCCAGTATGCTACGGTCTGAAGTTGTGAGGGCAGCTGAGACCCTGCTGCTGGAGCCGTGTGACTGGATCCTGTCCTTGTCCATGGCCTGCCCTTCATGTTGTGCAGACTTGTATGTGGCTTCTTCTGCAACTGCAGTGCACCTTTTGAGGGCTGAGAAGGTTTGTGAACAATATTATCGCTCATGTTTGGGTGCATTGACAAAATTTCCTTGGGGTAGTCAGAAACTCAACAAGTGAATGTTTTTAATTTGAAAGAACAAAATGTACCTCGAGTTTGTGCTGGTGATTGTGGAATCTCTCATTTCTTTCCCTTGGTTGTAAAGACATGTTCTGTACAAGTTGGCTAAATACTGGTAATTTAAATAACATTTTAGTAGGCAAGTGAACCCATAGAAGTGTAAGGATGCAGTGAGAGAAATGCTGAATTGTGATGACTTTCTAAGAAGAGTCCTTTTACTGGGATGAGAATGTGATTTTACAGTAATATTGTGGTTTGTTTTCTGGTAACATACACAAAAGCCTCTCACACCCTGCTGAGAATTCCAAAATAACCAGATCTGTAGCTACCATAAGACATACTGAAAGAGGCAAACTCTAGTTTGTTGTGAAGAATGAAGTGAATGTTGTGAACAGCTAAAAGTTGTGCAGGAATGTTAAAGCCAGAATTCACATGCAGCACTGCTGAATGGGTGATTGGTCTCTCTGGGATCTCCCCACACCACATCTTGGAGTTTTGGGATGAGGCTCTGGCTTCTGGTGCTTGGAGTCAAACCCAGAAGGTGATGATGAATCTGGTGCCAAGATAAGGAAGTGTCTTATCTAAATCTGCTGTATTGACTTCAGGACTTAAAATGCCAGCCCATGTCTGCAAGATACTTCCTGCTTCCTTTAAGTTTTGGGGATTTACTTGGAGTCACTCTCATTTATCAGTGGAGCTCTGAAACTCCAATTGCAGATCGTCATCTCCTGCTTGCAGTGCCACTGTGTCTGCTCATTTGGCTAAAAAGAGAAAGGAGTAGAGTTGGTTTTTGTGCTTGGAGAAGAAAGGGAAATCCTTCAAAGTTTGAGTTCATGAGCAGATAATTGTTTTGTTGTTTCTACCCAGGGCATCCAGGAGTATGCAGTATTTTGCTTTTCCATGCTGATGTAGTTTTGTTGGTTTGGGTGTACAATATGTGATCAGAACACAGAAACCTATTTCTTTGTTCCCTTTGAAAAGATGTGGTTTGCAGTGTTGCTATGACCTCTTGCAACTTTTCAGGCTGAAAATACACTTTCAAAAATAAGTGTTATTTTGTGAAGCTGCACAGTGATTTTTTTTTTTTTCAAAGGCAGACCTCACCTTCAGCTTGCTGAAAGAGCTGAAGGGAAGGAACTGCAGAGGGAATCTTGTCCTTAGTTTTGATTTTTAGCGACTTGCTAATTTAATTTCTGACGTGTCCTATTGAAAGTCTGACTGTAGGCAATGGTTGCAGCACCTGCAGCTCCTGTGTCACTGTGAGGGCATACCCAGGAAGTTGGGTGCTCTCCCTGTGGTTTGAAGGAACTGTGCTCCTGGCTTTGCCAGCTTTGCCACATTTCCTTGTTTGCATCCCTGCAGGCGTTTTATAATTTGGAAAATGCTTTTTAATAGTAATGGTGTGCTTGAGATAGCAGGATGCCTTGGACAAGAGATCTGTCAGGGCCCAAACAGTGTCACCTGTGTCCTGTGGGTACGATAAACTTGGTAACTCTGCCTTAATTTTGGAATAGCTGGGGAGAAAATGCCTATTTATAAATGCAGGTAATTCCATATGAAGCACAAGTATTGCAGATGCAAGGCTTTTCATGCCTTCAGGCCCCTGGCTTTGGTGGGTGCTGCTCTCTGTGCACAGAGCTGGCCAAAGCCAGCAGCACTGCTCCCTGACCTGGCTCTTCCTGCCCAGAGGGGAATTGGGTCTTAGAAGACACAAAAAGGTTGCACGTGGTGTGGTGGGACAGGCTCTCAGCTGTGGTTGTCAGCATTATTAGACAGGAGAGCTTGATGTGGGAGTGTATTATGAGCTCCAGTCACACAGTTATTAATCATTTATTTCAGAATTAGGAGCAGGAAGTGGAATTCTTAAACCTGTCCCCCTTCAGCTGAAGGGCAGGTTGTTTCAGGTGGTTCCCTGGAAAGCAATGTTTTACTAGAAAGCAGCATGAGGGAACATCCAGCCAACTGTGTTCCTTGCTGTGCAAGGTTTCAGCAGCAGAGATGTTATTTATTCTGTAAATAAATCTAGTGAGTTTATATTCTGTAACTCTACAAATAGCAGGCCTGTATTGGCAGATTAGCTGAATGGAAACAATGTTGACAGATTGTTCTGCTCATAGGAAAAAGATATTTCTTTGTAGAGTCACTTAGGGATTATCCTGTGTGTCAGAAACGTTTCTAAATGTCAATTATTTTTCTACAATAAAATAATAAAAACCAAAATAATTCATCTTGGATACATTTTTACATACTCAAGCATACTGTGTGGAGGTGTTTTTTGAAACCAAAATCAAGTAACAAGCTGAGTATCTGTTTAGTCTCCCCCACATGAGGGTTTCTCTCTCTCCTTTTAGGGTTAGAATCCCCAAGGACCTGGAAGATACCAACGTGTTTGTGTTATAAGTGGAAAATGAAACTTCATTTGGGAAGGGGTAATGAATTCCACCTTAAATGCATGCTCAGTGTGCCAGTTTTGCATTGTTAATTTCTAGATCTGTTCATTAAGACCACAAGAGCTGGTTGCTGCCAGTGGGATTGCACAAGATGGTTGAGCTGCTCTGCCAGCCTGCCTCAGCTGAGAGGAATCTGTGTCTCCACAGCTGTACAGCTCTCCCTTCCCTTTGTGCTGCTGCTGGCTTGACCTTCCCTGGAGCTGAATTCCCTACCTGGCAAACTCCTCTGCTTGCAAGGGAGGTTTTTCTGCTCAGTGGGTGAATCGAGTCAGGCTGTCAGAGTCAGGAGTTGATAGAGGTGATGCAAGGTCAGTGGCAGGAATACTTTTGGAGAAGAATGGTCCAGAAGGTGGGGATCCTTCAGGTGGGAGGTTCAGGTTGACTCAGCTGTGTGTGCCTGTGCTGGGTGTGGATGTTCAGCATGGCTCCCATTGCTCTGTGTAAAGCTGGGGTTCTGTGGGTAACTCTTACCTTCACTGAATGCCCCTGCCAGCCCTGCTGTCTGCAGCCTGTGTTTGCTCTTCCCTTCCTTGGGGCTGATCCTGCCCTTCCAGAGTAGCCTGCTGCAATCAGCACCTTGCTGGCATTCTTTCCTAGGTGGAAGGGTGTTGTAGTCTGGCCTCCAGCTCCCACCCTCAGTGTCGTGGGGTTGTTTGGGTTGGAAGGGACCTTACAGATCCTCTTGTTCCACACCCTAGGGGACACCTTCTCCAAGCCCTTGTTCCTGTGGGGCTCCCCTGGAGCTGTCAGGAATGACCACTCAGTTTGCTCTTTGTCTCCTCTCTCTTCACCAGCTAACCTGTCCATGCAGGGCCTGTTGTTGCCATGGCAGCTTAATTTCTCATTTTCTGAAGAATCTTGTTAAATGTCTCTTGGAAATTAAAGCAGCCTTTGTCAAGTAAGTCCACTGGTGTAAGGGAGGGCCTTTGGAGAAATCCTGTGGGTTTGTGGAACCTGACTTTCCTGTACAAAAGGATGGTTGATTTCCCTGTCTAAATACTGTTGTTTATTCAGTTGCCTGCAGATCTATTTTCTAGAATGGTTTCTACAAAATTGGGCTCACTAGACTGTAACATCAGAGCGTTAGGTGAGAGAGTAAACATAACTATAAATTGGGAAAGAGTAAGCACTGCTTCAAGCAGCAGAATTTTGTTTTGAAGGCTGTTTCTTTCTGGTTCACTTATGTGGCTTTTTTGGTGTCTGGTTGTTTTGATTTTCCCATATTCTTACTTTAATAGGACATTGCTTGTGGGAGAGGAATTAAACATCTCTCTTCAAAGAAATGAATATTTTTAACAATAGAGAGGTACTTACATATTTTGGGATCTCTATTTTCCTGAGTTCAATGGAAATTGGTCCATGTACTGATAATTATTGATAGTGGAGATGGAGAAGAGGTCAGAGAGAAGGATATATACACAGAGTACTCACCTGTAGGCCTGTTCCTGTTGGCTACTGGGCTTAAAGAAACCCAAACAAATGGTTGCAGTAATACTGTAAAACAAATAATGTAGCACAGGGAGTGCAAATCAGCACTGCACAGATCATCCTTGCACACAGAGCTGAGACTGGAGGGGCTGCCTGCCTTTGGCTGCTTCCAAACTGTGCTCAGCCATCTGTAACCTTTGTGCCCTGCTGTACAAAGTGCTCTGGGAAAGGCAGTGAGGGTGGAGGAGAGCTCCAGGGGTGAGGAGGGAAGCTCTTCCCCAGCTTGGCCAGTTTTGGGTCCTCTGCCCTTTGAGTCTCAGGTCCTGGCTTGTTTATTCTTCACCTCCTTTCAGTTCGGTGATCCCAGTGTTTCCCTTAAGCTCTTTGATGCTTTTTCTATTTTAGCACTAGCTGATTGTTCTGCTTGTATTTACATAAGTCAAATAGAATTCACCTATAATGTGTCCTTTCCCATACCTCTGAGAAGGGTTAGAGTAGCTGATCAGAAGAAATGGCATAATTTCTGTGGGTTTGTGTATCTCTTTTGCTTCCTAGTCAGAGTGATTTTTTTTCCTTTTTTTAATATATATTTTTTTTCTGTTTGCAACAATTTTCTCTTACAAAGCAATAAGGTGGAGCTGAAATTTAATTCCTGTTTCAAAATGGTCTAGGGAAGTTTTGAATACTGATTATTGTGCTGTCGTACAAGATACTGGACATCCTCAGAACGTGAAGAGCTGTGTTTTGATATTGAACTGTTAGGCTTAGTTTTCTTTCCAAAAGGAACCAGAGAAGCTGCTTGTTTTTGCTTTGCAAAGGAAGGTTTTTACACACTCAGATTCACATTGGTGGAACTATAAAGCACCACCATCAAGGACAGAAAGCACTGGTATGGGGGCTTATGTAAATCCTATTGCCTGACCAGGTAATGAATGGGGAATTTCTTGTCTTGGAGGTAAATGTTTGTGAGTGCCAGAGCCATTAGAGCTGGGAGGACAAGCCTGTTCCATTGCTGTGCTTTACTTTTCTGATTCCTCTGTGTGTGGTGTCCTGGTGGAAAGTTGAGAAGGAAAGACAAGGGCTAAGAGATAAGGCTGAGGGATAAGAATCAAGGGAAGCAAAGTAGCAAAGTATCGCCTGTGAGCCCTGGAGGGAGGAATTCTCATTTGTAGCTGCCATTATTTCCTGGACGTTTTGTTTCGCCAAGGCAAATGTATTGTTACAAAACTGCTAAGACTTGAATGTGTATCCTTTTCTAAACTTTCATGTTTTCTTGGCCATCTCTACCCTTAAAGATTGCCATTCATCAGCATCATCCATAGCATTCGTGTAGGACTTGGAGCCCCTGTGCAATGGCAGAGGATACCCACCAGCATTTTCTGCAATGAATTCTGAGCTATTGCTAGGGTATGTCACTGACGGAGTTTTATTGTGAAATACACAGCTGAGAATAACCTTTCACATATTCCTTGCCCATAAATTTTTGGCAGTCAGCTCCTTTGTTGTCTGTCCCTCAAACAACTTCCTTGACCTAAAGTCATGCTTTGGTAACACCCACATCCAGGCTTGAGCTATTGTGTCTGCCTCTGTCCTGAAGGCCACGTGTTGCTCCTCTTTGTAACTCGTGCTTGCATTCAGGCCCATGTCAAAAGATAAAGACTTTGTGTGGCAGTGGTCACAAAAAGCATTCAGCATGTGGGACAGTCAGCTCTGATTTGTAGTTCCCCAATTCTGATCTCTTCACCCACAGGCCTGGTGAATGACAAGCAGCACCACTGTGAAGTGTCACAGAGTGCCACTGCAGTTGTTTGTGCTGCTGCAATCCTGAGCCTGGGCAGGTTCACTGGCACTGGCACATGGGAGCCTGCCACAGGGAAGAGCTTGTGGAACTAAGCTATAACGGAACAATTACATAATTAAAGAGCATGGGAATGTACAAAACCAATGACTGCCAGCTCTTCAGAAGAAATAAATTCATGATGAGCTCTCTTTGCACTAAATGAAGTGTCGGGGTGAGGGGAACAGGCTGTTCTGGCACGTGGTGGGGCAGCTGGTAGAGAAAGTGTTGTGCAAAGTGACTGCAGCTCCTCAAATAGCTTGTTTTATATACATGGAGAAGAAAGGGGTGTCCTTTTTAATCTCTGGTCAAGCTATTGCTGGTGTTGGTGGCAGGCCAGGCTCTTAGAGGGAAGACCCAAGAGCAGCTTGAGTGTCTTGAGGCAGTGTAGGAACTGTCCTGCCCTTCCTGCAACTCCTGCATCTGAGGTTGCAGTCAGAGCTCACTGAAATGGGGCCTCAGTTGGGAAGACAAAAAGCTGTGGGGAAAGAAGGGAAAAACATCCTGCTTAGAGGCTGGAAATGATCTGAATATCATCTTACAGTCACCACACTTGCCTATTAATAGCCTACAAAGAACAAAAATTTAATACACAGGGCAGCCTCATTTGTATTATTTCTCTTAGCTGTAAGCTCAGGCAGTTTGGGGCTTGGTTGCTGGGGATTTTTTTTTTTTTTTTAAATCCTCAAGGGGAATGTTGGTTTTCCCATTGTTATAGATGGCTCAGATGAGCACGCCTGTGGTTGAGATGGGTATTGTTAGGCAGTTACTCCCATCTTGTTTCAAATAACACGTGCCTCTGACAAATCAACTGTCTGGACTGGAAATTCCTGTGTTAAGTTTTAGCTTAGATTGGTTATTTCTGTGGTGTTCCAACAAAACTTATTCAAATTAATTTTTGAATATGAAATTAAGGTGGAGTTTTGTGTGTTTGTTTTGGTTTTTATGTGTGGTAAATGTATTTTTTTTTCCTAAGGATTTCGGGGGGAAATTCCTGCTGAGTTTTCATGCTTTAGGGTAAAGGCCTGTGGTTTTAATGAGATTGCTGTTTCTTAGTTGTTTAAAAAGAAGTCCACATTGCTTGATCATTTTATCTGCAAAATAGTGAGTGGTAGCTTGGTTTGACTTGGATATCTGTTTCTTGCAGATTTTGTAGTTGTGCAGGCTTTGCATAGGAGCAGGTTGCATGTGCCACACGGAGAGTAGCCTTCACTGCATCCTTCCAGCTCTGGGAAGGGCAGGAGTTTGACAGACTGCTACTTGTGAGCAGAAGCCTTTCCTGAACACCGGGCAGTGTGAGGCATAACTCCCCAGGTTTGGAAACCAGGCTTTGATTCTTTGGTCTCTTGCTATAAAGTTGCCAAAAGGTGGATCTTGTCAGTCTTTTGTGCTGTATCCTTGTTTCCTCCAAAGCAGGCAAGTTACCTAGGGCTCAGATAAGGAACAAATGTTTTTCCTAGCTTTGTTTAGGAGAGAACATTTATTTTGGATGAAATCTCCCAGAGGAACTTGAGCAGACACCGGATGGGAAGATCAGTAAACCCAGCAGGATAGAACAGCATTGTGTGCTTGGGCAGTTGAGAATGTCATAGTGGAAAATGAAATAAGGGAGCAAAGCCGTGTGCTTTTAACCTGGCCAAGAGCTGACTGGCAGTGTTGAGGTCAGAGCTGTTGGTGCTCAGCGTGCATGCTGAGGGTGCACAGAGGGGTGCACCCACAGAGTGTCTCAGTTTCCCAGCTGGAAGGCTCCTGTCTTGGGGGCTCTGCAGTCACTTTGTTGTGTGGGTGTCCATGCTCTCACCACTGGAACCCAGTGGCCCTAATACAGTTTTCTCCCCTGAATTTTAAATGTCCTCACCATCTGGGATGAGAAAAAAATTACCCCACCCTGCCCCCATCATGTTCTTTTCCTTGCAATATTTTTTCCTTACCCTGCAGCTGATTAGAATTTTCCTGTATTACTAGCAGAGATTTAACCTTGCAGTATGATTTCTTGAGGACTACTACCCAAAATGTTGCAGTGGTTAATAGTTTCCTATAATACCTGCTCTGCAGTCTTCTACCCCTAGCTGTCAAGCAGACATTTTCTGTTATTTAGTCCTATAATTATTTTCCTTTAAGAACAGTAGTTCACTTTTGAAAAATTGCAAAGTGTTTATCACTTATACATCTCCATCCTCTAACTGGGAAGTGTTGTGTTGTGAGAATAGATGCTAGACTTTAACTGTTGTGGTTTTATGTAATGAATGAAGAGTATTGGAGTGTGTTTTTCTCTAATTATTTTATTTGAAATTTTTTCACTCATTTGTTTTGTGCATTGCTGGAATCTCTAAGGTCACAGCGCTTAAGTCCAAAATCATCTTGCTTTTACAGCCATGAAGGGATATTAAAACTGTAGACCTCTGTCCAGTCTTGTGTTTTACTGGAACAATGGACTTGTACTAGGATGGTTATTTATTTACTTCTGTGGCTCTTCCTGGGCTTTCTTTGTTCCTGGAAGAATATAGAACAAAACAAAAAACAAAAACAAACAAAAAAAAAGGATAAAGAACCTGAGTTAGTCCCTTTGTCTGTCTTGAGGTGGGACAATTTACAATATTCTTGACAGCTGCTTGTCTAATCTCTTAGTTGCTGGAAGTTTCACTGCATTTCCTAAGCATCTTATTCCAGTGCTTTATATTCTAAATGACTGGGGGTTTTTCCAAACTGACACATTTTGCAGTTAACTTCTGTTTATTTTGTCATAATGAGCTATTTCTGATGTACCTCAGTGTCCATGAGCTGTCATTTTTTTTTCTCTAACAAACTGTGTCTTTGAGTTTCTCAGTGTTCCCTCCTCCCTCTGGTTTTCTGGTCCTCTGAAGCAGCTTACTGCTTTGCAGCCTCTCTGCTGTCAGTTCATATCTCTAAGCATGGGCCCCCAAACTGGGCACTCTGTTCTGAAGATGATTCAGTGGTGGATTGTTCTTCATTTATTTATTTATTGTGACAAGCTCTTCACAATAGTCTCTTGCTCTTCCCTCATCCTTTTGCATGTTATTCATGGAAGGCTTTGCAGGCCATCCCAGGGCTTGAGAATGCCTTAGCCTGAGCTTGGGTGTCTGGAGTCACTGGATTTCTGTCACCCAGAGGCACGGTCACCCTTGTCACAAAGGCAGGGATGGAACCCGCAGGAAGTGATTGTCACTGCTAAAACAAATGGGTATTGGCCTGTGACAGGGACAGCTGCCCCTGTGTGCTTAGCATGGGCTCCAGCACAAACACAGGATCAGTCCTTGGCTGAGATGGCATCAGAGAGGAGCCCAGGCTCTCCCCTTGCTCCTGGTGAGGGCTGTGAGGCTGCTGCTGGCTGCTGCTGCTGACTGCTGCAGTTGTCTGTGCTGCCATTTGATTAGCTGCAGTCTTCAATATTCATGAAGAGCACTGAAGAAAGAGGCTGCCTTGTTTGTTCAGCATCAAGCTGTTGGAAGCGTACATGGAACATTGGTTTCTCCATGTCCTTTGATGTCAAATGCTGCTTTTTTGTTATTATAAAATTGCACAAGCCTTCATGATGACTTTGACAATACGGAAAGAAGACTTGGTTTGTTTGGGTTTTTTTTTTTTTTGTGGTATGATAGCAGCTGTAAGAGAAAAAACTGGGAAAGAAAATTAAAAGGTGCTAAAAAAGTGAAGAAGGGATTCATTTAATGTGAATGCAATCTGTGTGTTTCACAGACTTGCCCTAAAATTTTCCTAGAAAACAGCTGTCTTCCAGCATGGACTGCATTTGTAGCTTTTGTTTCTTCCAAACTGTAGGTACATTTTTGTACCAAGCAGATAGGTTTTGAACTTTGAAACCAGTCTTCTAGTTACGACATCATTAGCAACAATTATTTATTGTCCGTTTGAATCCTTATATCACAGCATTTGTTTCCTATCAGTTTATAATCTTTGGGGAATGGCTTCAGACAGATCTGCCTTGGTGCTCTACTGTTTTAAGTGCATGATGATTTGAAACTTGGATTTCACTCCTTGTTTGCTTCTTTTGAAATTGCCTTTTGCTGTGTTTTACAAGCTGATTTGTTGTGGGACTATATTGGTAGAGGTGGCATGAAATTTAAACATTGATTGATTTATAAGTAAATAAATTGAACTAGGTTGTACTTTCTAGGCTTTACTGAATTTTGTTCACTTAGTAGCTTTATATTGATAAACATTCCTTTTCTCTTTTTTAGTGCTTTTTTGTTGTCAGTGCTGTCATCTTTGCTGCCCTCCTGTCACCCCCAAGTGTCTGCTTTTGACTGATGGGCCTCTGTCCCCTCAACCATTGTTGGTGGTTCCTCAGGAGCAGTTTGGCTCCTGCTTGGAGCACAAATGCCTGGCAGGGCTGGAGATGGTTCCAGACAGTGCCTCGGGGAGGGGATGAGTGCTCCATGCAGGTCTGGGATCGACCAGGCTGGTGTGTGTGTCCCTGGGATCGATCAGGCTGGTGTGTGTGTCCCTGGGATCGATCAGGCTGGTGTGTGTGTCCCTGGGATCGGCCAGGCTGGTGTGTGTGTCCCTGGGATCGGCCAGGCTGGTGTGTGTGTCCCTGGGAGAGACCAGGCTGGTGTGTGTGTCCCTGGGAGAGACCAGGCTGGTGTGTGTGTCCCTGGGATCGACCAGGCTGGTGTGTGTGTCCCTGGGAGAGACCAGGGTGGTGTGTGTGTCCCTGGGAGAGACCAGGCTGGTGTGTCTGTCACTGAGCAGCCACAGGGCTGTCTGCCTTTGCCAGCTCATCAGCAGCCGCTGTGTTTGTGCCGGTGTTTTGGAAACACACTGAGGGAATTTGACAGCTTTTAGTAGCTGTTTTGTCAGCAAATGCATGGGACTTTAAGTAGCAGAAAAATGCTACTTAAAGTAGGGGGGACAGTGACTGAACAACCTGCCACATGCCCTCACTGCAGCTGCAGCTCCCTGGCGGTGCTGCTGTTCTGCTGAGGGGTGTTGGTAGGGCTGTGTGGGAAGACAGGCATCTTCCTCTGCGGGTTAGAGAGCACCCTGAGGTGTGATGGATGGGAATTGGGACACTGAGGGTTGGAGAGGAGAAGCAGTTGATGTTTTGGTTCTGTACTGCTGTGGCTCCCAACCTGACAGAGCACGCTTTGTAGCGTGGTTGGGCATTTCACTGGGTGGGGCAGCACAGAGTCCAGCAGGAAATGAGTGACTGCTCAAGGAACCTGGCCAGTTCTCTGGGAATACGGCTTGGGAATATGGCTTTCTTCCTATCATTGCAGCTGGGAGGCCATCAGTGCATTATTCTTTCAGTGTACCTCCCAGGGAAGTTCATCTCCATGATTATATCACTTACCCTACCAATCGATCTCCCTTTTTAATAGACTAGGAAGAGCTTTGCCATCAATCTCTTACTTTCCCTTCTAATAGCCCTCAAAAATCCAACGGGAAAAAAAAAGTCAACTGCTCTCAGATCTCTTGAGGGTTTGGCACTGTGTGTGTATTAGGAGCTTGAGATTTGAATGTTTAAATGAAAATCCATTCAGTCTTAGGATGTTTTTCTCTCTAGTTTCATCCATGTAGTGCACAATTATCCCAGTCTCTTCTGCTCAGTTTTCTGTAGACTGTAGTATTCTTAAGATTCCTTTCCTTGATCAAGCTCCAAAACTGTTTTCCTGCCTCTCTTCTTCACAGCTGCTCTATCTTAGTTCTTGGTTAACAGACTCAAGAGTTTAGTGTTAAAACAAGAAAAAATTTGTGCTGTTTTATCACAACCTTGTAACTCTTTCTTATCTGAAATTAAAGTAAAAAAAAAAATTAAAAAGAAACACTATGACAGACCAAAACAACAGCTAGTGGGAAGGGGAAACTCAACGACTAAATATGGGGTATAACAACTCAAGGCAGAATTCTTGCTTCTCACAGCCAAGAACTGGATAGTTGGGTGTCGGGAACAGGAATCTCACCAGCTACCTGACAGTGGTTTGTCCCTAAAATCATCTTTACTTAGGAACTTTTAGACATTAAAGCTTCCTTTTCCCCTGTAATTTGGGGGCTGTGCTCAGAAAACAGGTGATAGACCTCAAGCATTCATTTCAATCCCACCTTGCTCCTGTAATGTCAGTTGTTGACTTAAGGAAACCATCTTATGTTTGCAAGCCAGTATTTAACTACTGTGCTAATTGTTTTCCTTTCCATTTCCCTGTAATGGGGTTTAATTTTATCCAGGTCTTCATCAGTCTGGGAGTTTGCAAGCAGATTAGAAATTAAATTGTACAGTAGAGAGCAAGCAATAATAAATACTTTTAAAAATGTTAACTTTAAAATAATCAAAAGAATTGTAAAACCTCTCCTCTTAAAAATGACACTTTGAAATGTGTTCTGGCTACCATTTTTCTAGTGAACTGATATCTCACTATGTTTTCTTAATTCTTCATTTGGCAATTATTTTCATAATCCATTGTCCAAGTCATTCTTCTGGTGTTTTAGTAAGGTCAGCAGCTACTCTAAATGACAACCTTTTTTCAAATGTGGCTGCCAAATTGCATTTTCATGTCAGATAAATATCTTCTGTCTGCAAAGAACACGTGGACACTCCTGTTACAGAATCATTAGCTATTCCATCTCCGCTCACTGTGTTCATGTATCAGTGTTCCCTGCTTTGAGGAATGATTGAAAACTTGTGGAAGAGGCTTTTGTGCCCATTGGCAAGGAGCTTGTGAAACTTTTTACGGCTTAAAAGACAAAATTTTCGCAGCATTGCCCCAAGAATGCTGGAGAGATGTTTTTAGCTTCAATGTGGGAAATTTTGCTGACTCTAATAACTGTGTTATTCTGCATTCTGTTAATGTACCCAGTGTCTCTGGAACTGTAAGATGGCTGCATTGACTGCAGTTAATATGTGAATAAAACTTACAATAAAACATAATATTCTTTATAATATATATATAGTATATAAAATGAATAAAACATGAAAGTGTTGAAGAGTTCCCTGAATTCTGACTGCAAAGGAAGGTTCAAGGTTTGGGAGTGCTCAGGGCTGTGTTTCACTGGTGCTGTAGGTCAGAAGGGTGGCGCTGAAACAGGCTGGTCATTAAAAGTGCAGGGCCCACAGGTTCTATTAGATGTGGTGTTCAGGCTCTGTGTTGTCTCACATCTGCTCATGGTGCTCTGTCTACAAGGTCACATCATTCTTACAGTTCTGGATGGTACCTGTATTTGACTTCGTCGTTTTGTTTTTTTTTTTAACTGAGGAATATAAGAGGAAAAACCCACAGGCATAAAAACCTCAAACACATTCGAGGATGTAGTTTTTGCTCCATGTACTGATTGGGAATTACCTGTGAATTCTCTGGGAGTTCTCTATTCAGGACTTTCTGTACTTAGGAAGGATGTGTGATTTTCAGCATCTATGTTTTAGGATGCTGAACAGCTGCTCTAAGTGCACAGTGAAGTCCAAGTTTTAGCCTGCAGGTAAGAGTGATGCCTTCTGCAGCAAATGCACAAGTAATTCCCTGTGTTCCTGCAAAAGAGGAATAAGCCTAAAAGCATTAGTTTAAAAAGGTAGTCAGTTCCCTTTTCTCTCCTTGACAGTATTAAGACCAGAGCATTTTTGATAAAGAAATGTAGCGTTGCACGGCTTTTGGAGTTCCCATCTCCAAGAGGAGCTCTCTTTTGGAGCTCCTCTTGTGTTTCCTCTTCCAGCCAAGTGTGGGAAGGCCAGTTAGCAATCCTGCAGGGATGTGCTCCTTCCCAGGTGCCTGTGATAGACTGATAATGTGTTTTACCACAGATTTTACAAATGCACATTAAAGCAGCATATCCTGCTTGAAAGCCATTATTTAGAAAGCTGAGTGTGACAGAGACAGGAGAACATGGTAATCACAGCAGCAACAGGCCAGGCTGAGGTAAAGAATGAGAGGTGGGATTGCTCTTTGCTGTTGGTCATGGGCTGGAGATGGATTAGTGTTGGACTTAAAATATGTAATTAATGATGAAAAGAGCCACTGGCAATTTCGAGTGTATTGAACATGAGCTGTGTAATGAAGTAGGGAGGTAAGCTCAAGCACTTTAAATGAGAGAACCTGTCATAGCTGTAATATTAAAAATCTGTCTTAGTATGAGAAAACTGAAATGTTAGAGTACTCAGTAATTTATAGTATTTAGCATTAAAAATCAGAATGAGATAATTATGGGTATTAAAATGGCTGCAATAAAATTTGGACATTGAAAGTTTATAGAAGATTTAAGCAGTAATTAAGGATGCTATTTTAATATATAAAATTTATTAAAGTTGAGCAAAGAAAAATCCTCTTGCAGCTCACAAGGGAAAGTGTAGAGAGAAAATTTTGCTTTTAAATTCTTATTGTCTCTTACTGAATTTATTTGAATAACTAAGAAATATGAAACTAGACTATCCTCTTCTCATGCACAGTATAATTTTGAGATATTCCCATGTCCTAACTAAAATTGGAGAAGATAGTCCTTTGTATGTTTATCTACTTTTATACTTCAGTTGACAGGGGATTAGAGACTAAGGTTGTGAATTTTTTGTCTACTCTGTATTTTCTGGGATTTTTCTATTTTAGAGCTTCTGAGATCACAGTTGAAATAAAAGCTGTACTTTTATGCCTAATCAACAGCTTCTTCATTTTTAGTTGGTGAAATATTTTTGGCACCCTTTGCTCAGTCTGACCTTGCTGGGCTACTACTGCTGGGATAATGGCAGCTCCCTGAAGAAAAGGAGGAAAGCTCTGCTTCCAGCTGGCTCTGGATGACCCTTTTGGTGCTGGAACCTCTCTCTTCATGGAGCAGTCAGGGAAAATCCCAGCAAACTCCCTATCAACCTGCAGACCTTTGGGTAAGCTCAAACAGCAGGCAAGAAGCTCCTGGGAAATGAGAGAAAAGCTTTGGCAAGAAGCTACAAAATCTCACCAATTTCTTCAGAAGCTCAGCAGAAGGTTAACGGATTATCTGAATATTGAGTTGTCACTTGGAAAGGCATTTTTCCAAGAGATTTACATTACCTGTGTTCTTGAGTCATCCACCCTCTCCCCTTCCAGACAGGAATGGTGCTCCAGTGACACTGAGTTGGATTAAGTACCTTGCTCAGTTAGACTGGGTAAGATTAAGTAAATAGAATGGGGCCTTTCAGTTTGCCACCAACTTGTTTTTTGGGGATGATCAGGATTACCAGGATGTGCCCCTTTCTGCTAAAATTTTGATGGTGTTTCTTTACCACATGCTTTTGCCATTCATAGTTTGGGCCATGGCAGGTTTTAAGGTTCAGGCTAAAGCCTTTGGGACATGGAGGCATGCAGATCTTACTTTTAAGCTATGTTTATGGATGAGTAATCTTTGTTCATTGATGCCTGTGTTTGTTGATGAGTAATCTTTGATTAGCACCAGCATCATTGACTCCTAATGAACATCATTGCCTTTCTCTAGGAATACAGGAGGATTTGTGTTGAATTCTAGCTGTTCTGTGCCTCCCCTAAATGGAGTTTGAGCATGTCCAGTCCCTCTCTTTGAAACCCGAAATGGAATTACTATCTTGTGTGTTGCTGAACAAATAATTCTGGAAACACTTTTATTTGCTCTTTGCTCTAAGTTTTACACTCACTGCATTTTCCTTGAGAAGTATTTCTGAAAAATATTTAGTTGGCTTTTCCTCAAATCAGAAGGTGCTTGTTCTTGTTACTGTTCTTGTTACCATCTAGCTGTTCAGGTGGATGGATATTACCTTGACCACTGGACTGAATTCTCCATGAAATAGTGGCAGGGCTCTGAGAGTACTCCTTTTGAACATTGCAATTATATGCTCTGCAGTATTTCTCTTAGCAGGCCCCTAATCAATACAGTACTTCATAATTTCTTGGGTTCAACTCAGATTTAAAGAGGATGTCAGTAGTAATGTGTTCAAATTATTCTCTGGAAGCCATCGTTCTGTTCATTCAGCAGACAAAATCAACTTGACCTGGACCAGGAAGCTGCCTCTAATCCTAAACCCTTATCATAATTTACTAAACCCTCTGCATTCATTGATGTTGCCTGTTCATGCTACTGCTTTTCATATTATCAGAGAAATCATTAACAGCTTCCTCTTCTCTGAGATTATGGTATGGTTTCTTAGAAGCCACATATTGGTCCAAGTTTTTTTGCTTGTATCACCTCCTTCCTTTAATTCTTGAGCCTTTCTTTCCCCCACTAAAAAATAAAAAATAAGTAAAAAGACCAGCAACTCAGAAGGGCAAAATGCTGAGCATTAAATCCTGTGCTAGTAAAACTCTGGGATTAAGAGTTTTTTAACTGCTGAGCTCTGGAAGATTTTTGAAACAAACCTTTGAATGCATATTAGTTTGGAAACAGAGAAATCAATCCTTTAAAACAGTTCTGCAGTACACATTTAATTGTCTGTGTTTATTCCAAATGCTTTTAAGGTAGAAAAGAAGCTTAAATATTCTTGGCAAGTACATGCTACTTGGACAGAAACCCAAGAATTTTAACAGCTGTTTTCTGGAGAATGTCTTGGCTTTTCTTGTTCTTAGGATGATTTATATCTATATGGGCAGTTTGATGTCACCTTTTGTTGATTTGTGGTTTTCAGTTTGGTTCTCTAAGCAATGTGGATTTGCAGATGTTGGAGTCACTCCTGTCACTGCCAGGACAGAGAGGGGGACAGGGGAAAGAAGCTTGGGGTACTTTAATATTGCTAATTTTTGGTCTTTTGAATAGGGTTCAGATCTTTTTATGGTTTGACATAACATGTTATTTAAATGAATTAGAAGGATTGAGTTGCTGCCTGTCTCTTGGGAGCACAGCCACTAATTTCAGTTAAATTTGGAGGGGGTGGGAGGTGTCCAAATGACAAATTCCTGCTGTTTTTGTAGCAGGAGATAACTTGCCAAAGTTACTCTCTTAACATCTCTTTCCCATCCCTCTTCTACACACCCTTATAAGTAAGAGCAAGATTTCAGTTGTTGTTAGAGAATCCACACAGAGTTATAGAACAGTAATCTCTGGAGAACCAAGCTTCATTGTTTCCACAGCTTGTGGAACTGCTGGAAAAGACAAACAGAAGGGAAGAGTAAGTGTGCAGCAGTCTCAGTTGGCCAAACCTGACAAAGAGAGCTTTTATCAGTGTAAAAGCATGGCAGCTAAGATGTCTGATTCTGTGGTTCCTGAAAATAGAAATAATGTTCTGGTTCTGGAAGAAAATCTTCATCACAGTTTAAACTGGAGCAATGACATTCCCAGGGAAGGCAGCAGGAGGAACAGAAAAATGTATTGCACCTTCTCAGAAATCCCCACAAAGCAGCTGATCAGATTTAGGATCTCATTTGATGGTTCATGATGTGTTCTTGCAAATTCATTATTTTTAAATTGTGTCTGACTCTTCCTAAGCCACATAATCCATTTACTGCAGTGACAGACAGAAGTCTGTGTACCAATTGCTGTTCTTGTTCTCTGGGTCAGCAGTGGTTCCACTGCTGCTTTTACACTCCTGGTTTCTCTGGTTGCTGAGGGTACAGGGCCTGGTGCACTCAGCCTCTTACCCTTGGGCAGCAGAATGGGAATGCACATTGATCATAAGAGGGTATATGGTTTTATTGTATTTTATGCATATTGCATAAATTCTTATGGATTAGTATTTTACTTCTAATTTAAGAAACAGTTTATTTGTATTAATTACTTTTTGAAATTTGACAGCTAGTTGGGAGCAATGATTCATTTATGGGGAAAAATTCAGCTCATTTGAGGTTTCAGGTTAAATTTGACACCTTCAAATCTGACTCTTTAGTGCAACCTGAGCTTTATGCAGTGCTGATGGCAAATGGGAAACTATTTCTAGTTAGCTAATAAATACAACCATTGACAGCTTAAAAACAGAAAGGAAACCCAACCTTTAAATAAAACAAAATCCTGGTGAGATCTACAGCCTTCTTAGACGTGTCTTTTAAGAATTAAAATGTGGGAATGATCTTAATGACAAACAGATTATTGGAAAAAAGCCATGTAGGATTAATTTAAGCCATCAATTTTTCATTTTAGTGCTAATGTATTAATTTAGTAAGAAATTGTTACGTTCCTGTCATCCTGCAAAGCTGGCATTAATGTGGCCTTTTGACTTCAACCTGAAGAAAAGTGGAAGCCTAAGGATCACATAAATTTTCAATTATAAGTGTCACAGTTACAGTGTTTAATTACAATGGCAAGTTATGCAGAAAGGGACAGTGAGGTTTTGTAAAACATCTTGTTTATGTGAAGGCCAGAGCTATATCTCCTCCTAGCAGTGAGACAGCAGCAGCGTACCGGATAAAATGTAAAAGATACATCTTTGGGATCAAAAGAACCCCAGAAATGATGGACCTAAGGGTCTGGTAGTCAGCAAATTATTTGTGGGAGGGTGTTCTGGGGAGGCAGGTAAGAAAACAGCTCAACAGTGAACTCAGAACTCACTGTAGGCTGCTGCTGGAAGGCTCATCCAGCTTCCCTCCATCCTCTGCCCTTGTTTGCCACACTTTGTGCTCTTGCCAGTGTAATCTGCAGCAGTTAATGTTTCAAAGGACTGTATTCTAAAACTGTGAATGTTTTATTTTTCAACTGGAAATGTTTCTTAGAAGAGGAGGCCCAGGAAAAGATGTGAAGTATCTGGGCCCCAAGTAGAGAAGTAGTTATTTAGAGGGGGTTTGCTGGTATGCCTGACCCTGGTGACAGGAATGTAAAGGGGGGCACAGACTCCAGAACAAGGGAGGGTTGGGACAGGACAGGATGGAACCTTCATTTGGGTCAGTGAAGGAAAAGAAGCAGAGTGGGTGGGTGGTCCCTGACAGGGAGGTGTCCCAGCTCTGGCTGAATCTCCAGTCCTTGAGCCGCAGTCATGGAAAGAGGAGAGGAAACTGTTTGAGTCTCACTCTGCATGATCAGGATTCTCACAGTGGGTCTGTGGGAGAAACCAGCCTCCTGCAAATGCAAAGGAGAAGCTGGAAAGCTGGTTCCAGCATGGCCTGGCTGTGTGGGTGGAGACGTGGGGATGGCCATGGCATTCCAGCTGCTGCTCTGTGAACTTCACCTGGTGCCTCGAGATCCCAGGGTGGATGTCAAGACAGGCAGGGATTTTGTCCTGAGTAAAGGGAAAGGTCCAGAGGGGAGAGGCAGATTTGGAAACACATGAGAGCAACTGTAATACTGAATGTAGGTGGTAGTGAAAGCTGACCTGCATTGTTTATTGACAGAGGGGTTTGTCAGGGTGGGATATAACCACATCTTTGAATAAGAACAGACCCCCATATACATAAAATATTAGGGAATTAAAAGTATCAGCTAAAAAGATAATACCGATGCAAAATCTAATGTGTAAATACAAGCAAAAAAAAAAAAAATTACAGTTTAAGATTCCTGCTATAAAACCTGGAGAGCTATGTCTGTTGGTATCTCACTGCAAAGATTAAGAGAAACTTCCCTGTCATATTTAAACAATAGTTTTTAACTAGCCCTCTGCCTCCTGACTGCTGCCAGCTGTCCACAGGTAGGAGGAAGAAAGTTTTTCCATCTTGATGTGAGAAAGGAGATTTTAAGGCAGTGCTTTTCTTGCTCTTCAGAGACTTTGAGTGTTACATTAACCATAACTAGAAATGAAACACTGGTTGATTTACTCCTGTGAACTGTCAGCCAGATGCAGTGAGATAGAATTGCCCCTGTGGCCCTGACTCTGGGCCTCGCTGCCTTGGGGAGATGTGTATCTCACAGCTCTCTTACAATATATTTTATATATGTATAAGAATCAGACTTTCAAAGGTGGTCTTTGTTATCCAAGCTAAAAGGATGAGTTGTGATTTGGTTTTTAGAAAATCCTTCCTTTGAAGTCCAGGACAATTTCCCTATAGGAACTGCTGCACAGGCATAACCAGGCCAAGGTTCTTGGTGGAGCTCACTCAGACTCAGCTGCTGACTGAGGTCATGCAGAATTTTGGGCAGGATTTCTGTCACATCCAGCTACCAGGCCCTTGCAGTCACTCACCTGTTCCCCCAGCAGTGGGATCAGAGAGAGAATTGGAAGGGTAAAAGCTGGAAAACTCATGAGTTGAGAGAAGGCTAGTTTAACAGGGAAAGCAAAAACTGCACATATCAGCAAAGGAAAAACCAAGGAATTCATTCAGCCTTCCCACAGGCAGGCACATGTTCCACACCTCCAGGGTAGCAGCACCCCTACACAAGTAACTGTGACTTGGGAGGACAAAAGCCATCACTCCAAATGTCCCCCTTTCCTCCCTCTTCCCTTCACTTTTTACTATTCATGATGTCCTGAGGTCTGGAATATCCCTTGGGTCGATTTGGTTCACCTGTGTCCCTTCTCAACCTCCCAGGCACCCTCAGTCCCTCCCCAGGGTCTGTGAAGGAAATGAACTCTACCCCAGCTGAAACCAGCAGGTCTCTTATTCTAATTTCTGAAGGATTTCAGCTGGCACCAATACCAGTATATTGCCAAAGGCTGGGTGCTGTGAGAGCTTGATGTTCATCTCCAACAAGAAAATATAACAGGAGAAATGATTTTTATCTTTGTCATGTGAGAGAATGACTTGAACTGGATTTAGATGATGTGAGAAAGGAAATTGAAACACTTTTCAAAGTTGCATTGGAGCTGGGAAGCTCTGTAGGCTTTCTCACTGTGTCGTTGATGCAGACAGCCCTGGGTGATGCAGGGTCTCTGCAAAGCTCATGCATCAGCTTGTACATCATCTCTGTACATGTTCTGTACAGAGAATATTCTGCAATTAGCAGTGCCCTGACCTGCCACTGGTCAGAGTGGCAGTCCATGGTCAGCACGTGCCACAGCTGAGACAGGCAAAGAACTGGAACTTAGACTTGACTGGAAATCACCTGCTGGTGTAAGGCAGGGCTGTGAGGAAACTGCAGGAAATGAACTGCTAGGGGTGTACTGGAGTGTTCTTGAGTTTCTAATTGTGCTAGTTGAATTTTCTTGAAGTTTTCTCTCTGTGAATAACTAATTGGCATTTTAGATGTTTCATTCTTTTCTGTGCTTATGCTTTGTATGTAACACTTACCGTCAAAAACTGGTGGACACCTGCTTCCAGAGAAAGGGACAATGTCACAGGCTTAGTCTGATAGCTAATTAGGAATAAACTGGCCACAGGATTTCATGAAGTCTACTGAGGCTGAAGGTAGATACTCAGTTTTTTGTTTGCTCAATGTGTTTTCAAATCCATTGCTTCTTATTAGAGATTTCACTCAAAACACCTTTCAGAAACTTAAATGATATTTTCTGTATGTTCCTATGATGATTTTACAACCAATTTTGCTTAAATTAGATGTTTCATGATATTTACGAGTGATTTCCCCCTTTATGACTGAAATGAAGTTTTTTCATACTTCATGATTTGTGTGCACTTAAACAGGAATATGAGAGTTACATTTGTTTGAGAGTGTCATTTGTTTGTTTTTTTCCATTGGTAGGGAGTCTTAGCCCACACTGGATTTTCCAGTACTCCCTTTTGTGGACGTAAGGCCTCTGTGTTTATTTGTTAATTTTTTTTTTTTGGAGTATGTGGTATGTTCCTGTGAGCCATGGTTATTAATTGACAGATGAGTTACACTATGATGGCACTTAAAATGCACAACGTGTATTTCTGAAAGCAGTCGTTGCTATAGCAACTTTCTAGTAGGTCACTGGCAGTGTTGTGTGAGTGTGTGTGTATGATTTGGCTGTTAATGCAGACTAATACTGGTAGAAAAATGAGAAATGGGAGAGTCAGAAAGAAGGTAGCCCTTCCCCCCTCCCTGTCCTCTCCCCTCAAAACAGCATAAGAGCATTTTGTGGGAAAAATTCTTACTTAGGATATCGCATGTATTGGCAAGAAACTGGCTATCATCTGCTATAATTAGATGCTTTCTTTTTACTTATGCAAAGATTAATAAAAAGCCTCCAAATGGCCTTAATCTGACTCTGCTTTTTCTTCGACATCTTTGAAGTTTGATTAGGAAAGGAATCCTCAGTTGATCCAAAAGTAACGTGTTGTATTGAGCATCAACACCTATTTTTGAAGTACATCTCTAGTATGCACTGGAAGTTTGAGAAATTGGAGATGTTTTCCCTCTTTTTTTAAGATCTTTCAGCAAGGTACAATGCATTTCTGTAGCAATTTAGGCCAATGCAGTTCTCCTGGTCCTGCTCTCTCCTGATTGTTCCCATCTCTTCCCTAGCCCTGGTCCTGTGCTCATGCAGACAAGGGATGAGCCACTTCAGGGAGCTGATCCAAATACAAACAACTGGAAAACAGTTTTAAAAATTGATAGGTGCTTTCCTGGATTGTACAATGGGCAGAAAGCCAAGTGCCAGTACAACCATAGGAGGGAACAGTCATGATGCCTGATGTTCAGGGCAGTGGACATGGATGGGAGTGACTGGCATTCCCAGACATTCATTCAGATGTTACTTCCCAGTGACTCTGC
This sequence comes from Cettia cetti, assembly GCA_013401135.1. NCBI lineage: Eukaryota > Metazoa > Chordata > Aves > Passeriformes > Sylviidae > Cettia > Cettia cetti. The sequence goes on along the minus strand of VZUI01084282.1, from coordinate 97,764 downwards.
TTTTGGTTTTGCTCTGAAACTGAGCCAGAAGTTCTGTGCAGGGGACTCTATCCCAAATTCTTTGCATTTGTATCTTTCTCTGAAATAGTTCTCTAGTAGTGTCTCCTGGGTTTTTCTTTGTTTTTACATTTTTACTGCTCTGATTAGAGAGCATTCACATATTTCTTTTAAAGTATCAACCTATAGCTAGGCCATTATTTTGACTCTTGAATTATCACTGCCTTAAGATAATGGAAAATGAATAACTCATGGGAGCACATTCTACATGGTGATAAATGATAATAATGTAACATGTAGGAAGTGTACTATGAACCTGTAATCTAATAGATTTTTCTCAAATTATAGTGTGGAGTGTTTAATGTGGACTTTGTTATGTGTTGCCTCTTTTGTTCTACAAAAGCCATAAAGAAGCTGTGCTGCATTTTCAATTGAATCAATATGATAGAATTGCTTTGCTGCCTGGATGGGAGCAGGGAGGGATTGTGGCAGGGTGGGCAGGAGGACTGGATCTGCTTGCTCTCTTGTCTTTTTTCCTAGTGTCCCCTGTGTCTCCATTCCCTTGTTTGGGAGTATCCAAGCTGCTAAAAAAAAAAAAAAAAAAAAAAAAAAAAAAATAGGAACATGTGGTCAGGAGCAGGAGGAAAAAGCAGGGACTGCATTTTAAACAACAGCAACCAATCAGATTAGTTCAACCATTGTATGAAACCTCATCCCAAAACCCTATTGAAAAAGAAAATATTTGTTCCATGTTGGTTTGTTGTTGGGTTTTTAAAATTATTATTCTCTGATATGCAGTCATGTTCTCTGTTTTGAGAACTTGATTTGTGGAAGTGCTAAGTATTGGTATAACCCCTAGAAAAAAAACTTCCTTGATACTTCTAAAGTATTCAAATGATTGCTGAATGCTTTATTAAATATACTTGTGTATACTGTTTGCTCTGGAAAAGCTTGCTCTAACTTTGCCTCGAGCGTGAAGGCAATGCTTATAGATTAATGTTTACATTTATTTGAATAATTTGTAGGGAAATGGAGGTAGGATCAGGTACAAGAAAAATGAAAACTTGTGTCTTCCTTGTATTTTCTGTAAGGATTGTTCTGAGAGGAAATGTTCCCTTAGTTAACTCCTGGGGTTACAATTTTTAACTAGAATTTCTCTTGAGAATCTCATGGGAGTTGAGAATCTGTTTAAGGAAATGCTTCAAAATATTCTCACTCTTGCTTTTACAGCCTGACAGTTTCAAATATCAGTTGCTGGATGTATTTTCATTTTATGTAACTGTGTAAGATACTGGGAATCCTCTGCCTGTCTTTCTGAAGTGCAGAAGAAAGTATTTGCAAATGCTTCAATATTTAAAGCTGTGTGGTCTGTTCTCTTCTCTGCAAAAGCAAAAGCCAAGGAGCCTTACAGAGGGAAATATCCTCGTGTGGATCAGCTGTTGGAATTTCCCCTCTCATGGAGAGCCTCAGCTTCTCTTTTCCAGAGCTTCTGTTAAGTTTCATTCAGTCTTACCAGCAGTACTGAGAGAACTGTGCTTTTTCTATTTCCTGTGTCTTGTGTGTGATGGTAGAAAACAATTCTCTTCTAGGTACGAGGTTTTCTTTTCTTACCTGTAATTTTTCTTTTTTTCTTAGTCTGTCGTTCCCAGGGAAGAGATTTGTAAGGCTGTGTGTGTAAGCAGGAGGTTGGTACTGTTGGGGACCGTCACTGTAGCTTAGCAGAGAATTCTGTGAGTAGCTGCTCTTAAGTTGCAGATGTTGAAGACTGTGCTCTGAACACTAACCTTAACTTCCCTCTATCCTGAGTGGAGCTTTGACCTTGCACAGACACAAACCAGGCAGATGCCTCTAAACCCCTGGTGCATTTCTGAACAAGTTTTGGCTGTATTTGGATAGCCTCAGGATCTCGTGTTTTTCCCATTCTTGGATCCCTCAGAGATGTTGGTTTGTGGCTCTTGATTTCATTTGTTAACCTGCTACCTGTGAGGTAGCTCACTGCAGCTACTCTGTGTTTCTTCTGGTGATTAATCCTTGGGTTCTTTCTTCTACTCACAGTCAAGGTTAGCTATTTTTGGCAATCAGGTGGGAAGAGGTTTGATACCTTATTTATTTTCTACGGGAAGGTAATGGGTTTAGGTTGCTGGCAAAGCCCATGTTCCAATTTTCCAGTACTACAGGGTTTCCCCTCTGTTTGGGTATCTTTAGAATAATAAAGCACTCTGGCAGTTCATACTGGAATTTTTGACAGCTTCATTACCAACATCATGAAGCAGTCTTCATCCGATGGCCGCCTTTCCACGGGAGGCAAAATCTTTCTTCTGTCTCTTTTTTTGTGATCTGTTTTGGCTAAGCTTTAGCTAAGTGATTTCATTAGGCTGAAAACTGCTGCATTAGTTCAATCAATTGTTCTAGTAAATATTTCCCAGATCAAAAAATTCTTTCTTGTCTAAGGGGTAGGACTGCTGTCAGTGTTACCAGGAGAAAGTATTTTTGGCTAGGCTTTCAAGTTGGGAGCACAAAAATGAATGATGCTTGCTCAAACACTGTCACACTAATTCCAGTTTTTGTCATCTGCTTGTCAAAATAACTCTTCAGCAGTAAAAAGAGGTGTTCCTGTATTTCTGTAAGTAAGCAAAAAAGATACAGTTATAAAAGAAATCATCAGTGTTTGCAATTTAGAATATTCAAGTAAATTAGTGATAGCTTTGAAGTTTGAGTTGTCACCATGCTTTCAAAGTGAAATATTTGTATTAAGTCAGGAGGGAGAACACTCAAAGGGCAGTGAGGGAGATGGTGGGAAATCAGCTGTTGTGTGGTCAGTGCAGTTAGCAAGACACGCTTTGGTGATCCTGCTCTGTGCTGCACTGCAGGAAATCCACAGTTCACCTGTGTCCTTGTGCTCTACATCTCTGTTACAGTAAATCCACAGTTCACCTGTGTCCTTGTGCTCTACATCTCTATTACAGCATTGCCTCAGCACCTTCCCTGGCCTGGGCTGGGCAGGGCCCGTGGGCTCTGAGCTTTGTGTCTGATAAACAGGACAAAAACTGCTCTGCAGATCCTGGCCCCCCCCTCCACCTGTGCCAGAACACTGGGCTCAGCCAGTGCCTCCTTTCAGAAATCCCCTTTTGAGGTACCTGTCCTTCTGTCAGGCCTATTGGTGTTTGGCAGCACAGCCAGAAATTGTCAGAAGATGGAGGGCAAATAGCCTGATTGGATGTGAAGTCCTTAAAGGAAACTGAATTAACTTCTCAGCCAGGTCATGCACTGGTTTCTGTGTTCTTGCCTCTCCTTCCAGTTTGGAACTGGCCTCTCAACTGGTTCCACACAGTGTGATCATTATCTTCCATCTGCACACTCATCATTCCTGTACCTGAAACAATGAAAAAGCAATGGAAGTGAGATTAAGGTTTTTTTCAAACATTTTTTCCCTGAGAAGGTTTCCCTTTTAATGGGTTTATTGTGCAACACAAGACATTTTTAAAAAACAAAGAGCAAGCAGTTTTGCCCCCTTAGCTAGTCTTCCTAGGGTTTTTGACTAACCAAAATTAATTTCTGAGTGATAAAAGCTTTTTTTTAGGATTATTTACTGAGCTAATATAATTCTTTTTCCCAGGTGCTAATTTGTCTTTTCCCCACTGATATTTGCTTTTGGCCTATTGCAGAGCCGTTGCCAGTTCTACATAGTATTTGATAATAACTTAGTTCCTATTTCTTATTATGTCATTGATTTCTTGTGATTTCTGTGTTAGAAAGGTCATTAGGAAATGATGGTGGGTAGCCATCCTTATTTTAGCTTATATTTTATTTCTTGAGTCCTTGGAGGTTTTTTTCCCCTCATGTTTTAATCTCAATCAGGAAAGGCTTGTAGGTACAGGTAATATATTTTTTAGGTTGGTTGACATTGCTGTGGAAAAGTAGGCAAACTCCTTGATCACACAGCTTTAGACTGAAATAAAACCACAATCCTCAAGCTCACTGCAGGTATAAAGCAATTCCAGAGAGATAAGTTATAGGGATGGAGGAAACTAATGTGGGATAAAGGCACTTTCCCTTATGTGCCAATTATTTAAAATGAATGTGAATCTTTATTTAGCAGCAGTGCACCTTCCTAAGTGTTTCGAATCAGGAGTGAGAATTTAGGAGTGGAATGGTTTTGTTCTGGGAAGTGTTCTTCTGGCAAATCATCATTTCCTTGTTTGCTGTTCACCTGTGTAGTGTTGAGGAAGCCACTGGGCTTAGGGGAGTTGTTAGCCTGTGAATTTAGGTTTGAATCTTGGTTCCAGTATGAGGTCACCTGGGAAACGTGCTTGCAAGGCTTTTTATTTCTAGCTCCAGCATGGTTGTGTGTGTCCATTGAAAAAATGTGCTTTTCCTCATGACTTTGTTGTGGTGGTCAGGTTGTTTTAAGACAGATGAGAAGATTTTTTTTTAATGTATGCTTTTGCAGTGAAGGATTTGACTGAACTGCTGCTACAGGTCAAAAGCTGTGCCATGTGTGCTAATGGAGGACGTACCATTGGTGAGGTTTGTTCAGCAATGTTAGGTTTTTGTTTGAGGGAGTCTCGGGAAGGTTCTCGTGGCTCAGTGCAGGTGCAGCGCTGAGCGCTCACAGCACACGCCCAGGCTCTCGGGGCACTGCCTCCACTTTATGGCTTGCTTGAGTTTCATGTTGTTGGCTTCGTGACAGGAGGTGTTGGTGTGGTGGACAGGAAACCAGTCTCAGTGTAGGCTTTGGGAAAGGTTTGATAGAGGTGTTTGTTTGGTGCCACGCTTTGGATGGCTTGGAAAATGTATGAGTTTTCAAAGGAAAAATACATGTTGTCTGTTTCAGGAGAAGAGTAGGCTTGGTTGTATCTTTATAGTCTTTGCTGAAGTAAGCCCACGAGGATTTCAGCCTGTTTATGGGTCTCATCCACTGCCTTTAGACTGGAGCAATGTCAGGTTAGGATGGATTGGGGCTACTAGCAGCATGGGGACTCTGGAGTTACTGTTCTTTTAAGTTCTTAAGGCAAAATGTGGTCAGTGGGAAAGTGGTGGTGTGACTTAGCGAGTCTGTGATGGCATTGATGGTCTGATGGAGGGACGGTTTAAATTTTTTAGTTTATGGATGCAGTGTAGTTTGTCTTGTAACCAGCTCACTGAGTGGTGAGGTGGGGAATGCTCTAATGTGTTCTGATGGGTTTCTTTTCCACCTGGTCTGCTTGGATTAAGGACTTGCATAGCCTCTCAAGCTTGGGGAACACATTAGAAAATTCCTGGCAGAGGAGAATACCGTTGATTTATTTACTGGGAGGAGAATTTGAAGCAAATTTTAGTGAAGAGGAACCAAGTTAGAGTTTCCTGCTTGTTTTGCTGTTGACAGGGTTTGGGATTACTCACAGATTTTTCTTTGGTGTCTGGGACATGTTGGGTTTAGGGCTTGGGTATTTTTTTCCCTGAAAGGCTGCAAGTTGTGGATTGGCTCAGAAGGGAGATTGTTGTGATACAAGTTGTAGGTGGAGGGTGTCTGGTTTGATATCAGGTTGAATTTTGTCAAGAGGTTGTTGGGGTTGGGAAGTAGAGATTGATTCTGTAATTTTTATATCAATATATAAAATTACTTTTTTTGATAACCAAATCTTTTATGGTCTACCTTTGCTCCTTTTTTTGGCTTTTGTTCAGTTTTTAAACATTCTTTTTTAGGAGGAGCTTTTCAGATGTTTATAATTTAAGTTCTCTGGCTAGCAGATATGGGAAGGATATGAATATTTCTCCTTCTCTTTGGTACATCCATATATGCTGTCACGAGTCCCACAGAACGTTCAAGAATCAAAAGTCAAAAAATCTGTGCTTCTCTTTTGAGAAGTCTCTTTGGTGCTAAAACAAATGGGATATTTTTAAAAAATCACAGAGTTACATGGGCTAAAAAGAATTAACAATGGAAGAAAAATGGCTTTCTTATATTTCCTGTTGAAATTTATTCCTGCTTAAATGAAAAGCATCCGTGAAACCCCTGTCCACTTAATACTAGTAAAAATGGTTACTGAAAGCAAGAGTATTTAGACTGCCTCACTGCAGAGAGATAGCATTATGCTCCTTATGAAATGCATATTGGATATTTACTAATCCCTTTTTAAAATGCAACCTCACTTCTGAGCAGCTTGAAACATGAAGCATTTAATGATTTTAAAATAACCACATGCCCTCATGCACACATAAAGGTGGTGTTTGAGTGAATGTGGAGCTGTAGTGGAACAGATGCCAGTTGGCTGCATCAGGTTGAGGGTTAAGCTGAGCCTCCAGCCTGTTGTTAGGCAGTAGTACAGGAATCTGTGGGGTTTTGTCATTGGAGTGTTGCTGAATTTTCTGGACTCAGAAAAACTGGTACACCAGGATCTTCCAGTTCCTGAACTGATAGCATTGAAAGACTCTTAGCCTAAAACTTTGTAAGACTTGTCTCTGGAGTAGATGTGAATATTGAGGAGAGGCTTTCAGTGCCTCAGTCACTCTGAGATAATGCCCAGATATCTTTGAGGGTCTTGGATTTGAGGGACATCTTTGTAAGGCTGTGGATCCTGACTGGTCTGGCAATGAAGGAATTGATGGAGCTGCTCCTCCAAAGCTCAGAGTCCGAGATGTTGCTTCCTGAAGGACCAGTTTTCAGTGGTGGGAATGCTTTAACAAAGTCCTCAACACCACCTCCTTCCTTTGAAGAACCATTATTATGTGTTTGGGTTCTTTTGAGGAGATTATTGAATGTGCCTATCAGCAAATTGGTGGAATATTACACTTTAGAGTGGTCCTGCATTTTCTTCTACTTGATACATACAAGTCTCTGTATTAACCATTAGATATCCTTTCTCTTAGCAGCCTGGTTAGTATTTTAATGACCTTATTTTCATCTAGCCTTTGTGCACTTCCCCCATAAGTTCAAATGAGAACCAGAATCAGTCATTTCCCAGAGTTTTTAAGTTTATATGTGACTTCAAAATGCTTGTTTTCTTTTATAATCTGGAAAAAAATGTTCTGCAGTTCCTTTTGGCTTTTCTACTCAGAGTCCCCCATATGAGGAGAAAAGAAGAGACAAAGAGAACAAAAACATGAACCATTCTAAAAGTTTTTTTCCTTTATTCCAGCATTCTGCATGTGAGACTTTGCTTCCTTTTTGTGAAAATTGGTTTTTATTGTTGGCAATTTTCCAGATGCAATGAATAATAGAACACCAGATGTCCACTGCTGAGAATAATTACAGATGAGTAAACACTTTTCTGAGGTAGCATAAAAATCTATTAACAGTGCTTCTGGTGTGCCTGCAGATAGTGTGAGCTCTTGGCCTGCTGTGCTTTGTGCTGCACAGAGATGAATATCTAAAGCCTCTGTGGCCCTCTACATTCTGACTCTACCAGAGTTTGCTGCCTTCCTCTAGATGTGGATTATTTTGTAGGAATGAGCACTCACTGCAGTGCTTGAGTGTGAATTTAATCACTGGATTTAATTTTAATTATTGTCACACGTGGGTTTGATTGAGGATAGAAGTCCCAGGAACATTAGAAGAGACAGGGGTAAGAAAGGGTGTGGAGAGTTGGCCGAGTCCCCAGCCTCTCCCTCCAGCAGGCACAGTTCTGGTTGTGCCATGTTTTCAGACCCAAAGCCGGCTGTGTCCCAAAAGCCTTGTCTGGTTTTTGCCAGCTGTTTCAAGCTCCTCAGAAAAAGCTTTCACCACAGGCTTTGCACCTGGCAAACATGACCCATCTACTTGGGAAAAGCAAAATATTCAGTGGTGGGTAATTCACATTTGATTGAGCAAACTGTTGGAGAGCTGTTCTAGTCCTCACCTGGTTTGTATGGGTTTTGCTGCAGTTAAACCCATTGCTTGTGTGTTCCCACTAAGAAGGCCTCTCCATTCTCCTTCTCCATTGCCTTTGCAGCAGTTTTTACACATGGGAGAAAAGTGATCTTTTTTCAGTCTGGTCTGTGTCCAGCTGTACTCTTCTGTTGCTTTCCTGTGCACAGATGTGTTAGAGCCTCCTGGAACACTGGCTTGGCCCACTAAAGTCAACTGCGCAAAGCTTTGAGAAGCTTTAGTGAGCTGAGTAAGCATCAGCTGAGCAGGATGTTTCCTTTTTGGGTGAAACATTTAATTACCTTGATAACTTTAATTGTCTTGATAACTCACACTTGTACTGTCTCTTTCATTATACAGTATTTATTGATTGCAAGTTTTTATTGATTGCTCAGTCTTCTGTTTGGAGGATGACTCGACTCTGCAGTTTCTACAATAAGCAAAATATCTCTCAAAACTTGTTCTGTGGGCTTTTTTTGTGATTCTCAATGCTCTTGCATCATCTTAAAAGGACAATTGACTCTACCTTCTCAAGGCTTCTAAGTTTAGGAAGTACAAGTGCACAGGAACAGAAGACTTCAAGGGTCCATCTATTCATTCTCACAGATAGGCACGAGGCTGGTAGGTAGCTGATGTTATCATAATGGACAGATGGGAAGGAGCAAGTCGTTAATTTAGACCTTAATCATCCTGATATTGGACTAACATTAGAACTCAGTGCCTTAACTTTTAGCCTTGTGCAATCAACCCATAATTATTTGCCCTATGAGTGACGGAGTGCCTGTAGCCCCCGGTGATCTCAGTCAGTTATGAATGCTCAGTGCTGCAGAAAATCAGGTCAAGTGTCTCATGGAGTGTCCACAGAGGAAGGAGCAGTTATGTCTGAAGAGTCTGTAAGAATAACAGAGGGAAAGCAAGCTTGTTTTCATATGCTCAGTCCATCAAATTTATGCTTATTTTAAGAAAATTATAATTACAAATTAAAATTACAACATTTCTGTTTTTGAGCAAGCCAGATCTACAGGCAATTGTTTTCATGAAGCATTGATTAGTATTTTTAGTATTAGAAGAAAACCGAATATGATGATATATTTAAAAGCTATTGGGCTGAACACTGGAGATCAAAAAATTGTCTGAGTGATGTGTGACACTTAAATTAATTATGCTATTATAGCCATGGTTAAAAGATTGTATTAGCTTTCCTGTGTGATCTTGGTGTCAGTGCCTGGGCATAGACCTGTACAGGAATTAACTTCTACCTTCTGGAAATGGTAGCAGAACATACAGAAAAAGTGATTTGTTTTGGCATTTCACACATCTTTAGAGACAGAAAGCTAAGCAAAGAAATGTGGTAGTATGACTCAGATGTTTTTGTCACATAAAGATTTTATTCCCAGCTCTGGAAGAAGTGTTTTGTGTAGCCTTTCAGTGCGAGGTCTTGTGTTTGGAATGTGGAAGAGCACAGAATAATATGGCATGCTATGATGTGACACTTCAGATAATTTTTCTGGCTGGCTGGGCAGGACCTGTCTAGGCTAAAAGCATTGGTGAGAGGAACCAGCAACAGCTGTTTTGCCTGTAGAGTCAATTCTGCATGTTGGTGCAACTGAGGAGACAACTGCAATTGAAGGCAATTTAAATGGACAGCTAGGGGCTACCACTAGATAGTTCTTGATCCTATAGGTATGAGTAAAATGTCTGCTGATACCTGTAAAGAATGGAAGAAAAAAATCCTTCAGTCAATGATAATAAACATCTGCTAAATACTCCAGTTTTGTGTACAAATCTCACTGTGTGGTTCTTGGCTGCACGTTTTATTGAGCTTCTTGTGATTCCTGTGTCTGGTGCTCCAGTCTTCCCAGGTCCCTCTGAACAGCAGCACAAACCTCTGGTGTGTCAAACAGCTCTCCCAGGGTTTTGGGTTTGGCACTGATGTGCCTTTGCAGCCTGGGAGCTGCAGGTTGTACTGGAATGGCTAACAAGAACAACAGGGGTGCACTGGAGAGGGATGTGGGGTACTACTATGCTAATAATATATCCAGGATGATTTTGATGGGTGCAGGAAGTGAAGCATTGCCATGCTGTGCTAGTCTAGTTGATGCTGATATTTCCTCCTTCTGTCATGGTTTGACTGGATTAGGAATGCTGCAGACATGGAGACACATGGAGAGCCAGCTTGCTATGCACCATAAGTAGTGAGGAACTCACTAGTGCTCAGTGATAATTTTTCTATCACTTGGGCTTTCAGTTTTGGTTTAAGCACTTATTAGAATGTGATGGAGTGAAATTTATATTGTGCATAGAACTTCAATGAAATTATTTTAAAGATGAGCTGAATGAGTATGGCTTGTTTGGCCTTAAGTGATGCTATGCTTTCAAAATCAGAGCTGGGAGTGGTGATCTAATTTGGCTTTCAATCAAGTGGCTGTAGGGTCAACGTGAATTGATATGTTTCAAGTTCCAGACCTGTATCAGAAATAAAGCTTATGCTTATAGAAATATGCTTATATTATGCTTATAGAAAAATCCAGAGCAAACAAAAATTTCTGAGTGATGCAGAACACATCACAGCATTTGGTAAATTTGTTACAAGGCTAATTTCCTAATGATTATATTTCTATTTCTGCAGGATTTAGAATTCACGTTTGCAATTTCTAGGTACTGTTTTCACTTTACAGTACCTAGAAATTGCAAACGTGAATTCTAAATCCTGCAGGATTTGTAGCTGGGCAGGAAGGGTTTCCATAGTGTGCTCAAGATGTTGGATGAAGCAGTGAAGGCAAGAAGTGGTCTGCCTGCAACTGATCCTCTTTTCTCTCTCAGCTGGTTGATGGAAGCTCTGCCTGGGTGTACAGTGCAGGATTGTTGTTTGTGCTGATGCTGATGTTACTGCCTTTTCCTAGTGGTCAGATGCAGATTTTGGGCAAGAGTAATGCGGGGACAAATCTTGTCTCTAAACTATGAAAAACTAGAGTTTTCCAGGTCTTGTTTTCTGGTGCTGTGCAGGGGCATGACACCATCATACTCCAGCAGGGAGCACTTAGGGGAAGAGCAGAGTCATTAGAAATGGGAAAAGAAGGAAGGGGGTAAAGGCATTACCAATTAATTGTGGAAGACATTGCTTCATTTGTGTGAGCCACTGTTAGTATATATTTTGCCCTTGGAAGGGATAAGGTGACTTGGTCAACAAGGAAAGGATTTTGTATTAGAAGTCAGCTGAATGTCTGCTATCTTTTGTTTTGGCTATCTTCTAGGCAATGGAATTAATAATGCAGTAGTTGCTAGATTTAATAGTTGTTTGTTTGTTATTTAAGTTTTGGGTTCAGCTTTATAAGATGTAGGCACCTAGTCCATAAAAGTTAATTGAACTTGATTTGGTTTTGTTTGTATCAGAGAGTTGCTTGGAAGGACTCTGTCAGGGTGTTGTCACTCTTTTAATTTGTTTGGTTTTTGGCTAACATGAGTGGATTACTTCAGCACCGGAGAGGCAAACAACCTAAGGACTGCAAAAAATGTGGGTAGCTTTCTGTGTTAGTAAAAACTACAGGAAATATTGATGGAATGCATGTATTGGATTCATTGTTGTAAAATCCTCGAGTCTTTTTAAAACGGAGCTCATTAAGAGATCATTATTGAATGAACACTGTAATAAACCAAACAATCTACTAGAAAATATGTTTTTACAAAGGCAGTTTTATATCATGGTTATTATGTCTGCCCTGATTATTGTGCATGCTTGGAAAACAGGCAAAAAAGGCAAACATTTACTTGTTTCCCATTGTATGTATGAACTAAATGGTGTCTTCTACTCCCTGCTTTATATTCCTCTATAGGTAATTTTAACTGGACCAGCATAAATTTATGTCATCCTAAAATATAGAGGTGCAGGTTCAAAAAGCTGCAAAAGTACAAAGGTCATTATAATTGGGACAGAATGAAAACATCAGACTTTTTATTTCTAAACTGAAATAGAAGCAGTTGACTGCATGTTAAAGGACTGTATTGTGTTTATTATAGTTTAATAAATAACCCCAAATGCCAAAGTATGAAGTATTCCTGCCCCTGTTCTGTTCACCAGGACAGGTGACAAAATGGTTGTGTGTCTCAATCTGTCAGGATTTTTTTATCAATGACTTTGTTCTCAGACAGAAGGAGAGAAATAGGGAGAGTTTGATTTTCCTGGTTATGAGAACATAATCTTTCAGAAACAGGTATTTCTTTTATTAAAACCAGAAAACCACAAAGGCTCATATTTGTGTAGTCCATAAGGATCAATTAATTTTCCACAGTTGTCAAACAATTCTTGTGTTCTGTCACACACTGGCTGTATTAATACAAGAGTGTGGAGGGGTAACTTTGTCATCTTCTGATGGTGCAGTCTGAACTTTACCACAGAGGGGTGGTTTCTTCCAGCCCTGTTTTGCAGTTTAGCATAAGGACAAGGAGAAAACAGCACAGGCCCTTGCAGTTCTGTGGTGTCAGGTTTTCTGCCCTTAGCACTGCGGGTCCAGCTGCCTTGGTCTGTTCTGCTTCTGGCTCTTTATACCCTTCACTTTGTACTTCTACGTCAGGACTTGGCTTTTCAAATAAGGTATCTCTGAGCAAGTATCCTTTTTGTTGTGTGTCAGAGCACTTTGTTAGAACAGCTGCATGCTGCTAATTACTACATCTGAGAATGCACAGCCAACAGTTGGGAAGGGTGATTGGGTTAGAAAGGAAAATTAAAAAAAGAAATCCCACATAGCAGTTGTGCAGGAAGCCTTAAATATCCTCTGTGGAAGATACCTCACGTGGAGCACACATAAATTTCCTTGAACTTCTTTAGAAAGCTCTTCTGGAAAGTAAGATTGCCATGAATCCTGCTAAAATTATATAATCTGTAGATCTAAGATGGATAGGTTTCCTTTGAGGTCCAGCTAGCTTAAGCGTGTGTGTGTGTGTGTGCATGTGCTTGTGTGAGTACCAAAAAATACTTTTCTCTTCAGTCTTGTTCCAGTTGTAGTCAACTTCTCCATTTTAGAGATCTGAACGTTGTCTTTATTTTTCATATAGGAAGTAAACTCAGAACTTAATTTGATCTAATGCTGCGTTTATGATAAATTCTTACCAATGTCTGGAGTGGTTGCATTATGTTATTGACTGGACATGTCATTGCTCTGTTAGGAGCAATCACATCCTTTGAAACACAGTAATGAGCAGTGTCTCTCATGAAGAAATGCTTATGGAAATAGCACAAATAGCATATATGACATTTTTGTTCAAGGAAAATTCAGACTAACTTCTGTCTCACATAGTGAAAGTGGAGACCTTTTACACCAGCCTGGTGTATTGACCTCTTTAAACTATTAATGCTGGAGTGCTGGTTTTACCTCCAAACAAACTTTTGGTTTGTTAAGGCGTGTTTTGCAACAAAGTAGCTTGCTAATTATATGGTATTAAAAATGTAAATTTCATGATAAGGCACTGTAAGTAAAACTGTTGGTAGCGCAAAGTATTAAGTACTGGAAGAGCTAGTTGTATGCAACTCTGAGTCTAATTGGAACTGTAATATGAAGAGGCAAAAAAAGTTCATTCTGTACAGTTTGGTAAATAAACACTGATGTGTTTGTAGTAGGATGGAAATTTTACTTTATATGCTGTACCTTTATATGTTTTGTTTAGAAGGGTGCATTTTGATTTAGATCCTCCATTTGGTGCAGGTTATATTACCTCTTCCTGGCTGGATTTTTCTCCTGCCTTGTGCAACGCTTGAGCACAGGAAAAAAATGCCCATCGAGAGGAAATTAAGTATTTTAATAAAAGAGATTGAACATATCCCGTGTTTTAAAAACACACAGTTGAATCCTTGGTATTGGTATTCCTTGCCATTGCTGAACCACAGTGTTCCACACAGCTCTTCACATTACCCCAGGACCTGTGAAAAAGGGGAGACTAAAACAAATCTACTTATTTTCTCCAGAACTTGCATTTTGTGGAAGACTAGGATGGCAGTTCTGTGTTTTATTACAGTGAAGATTATTGAATCTGTCACATTGTGCCATTATTTAATGGTAAAGTCACATCTGCTGCCATTAGTCAACTCCTTTGTTAGTCTTTCGGGTAGAGAAATGTTACTAGTGGGTGTAGTGACACCACAGATGTAGTCTACTTTATTATTTAAACTTACAACTTCAGATTCATTAAGTTAAAATACCTTCTGCTGCAATTAGACCCTTGCATAGCTTCTGACTATTCTGTAAAATTCAGTCACACAAACCTGTGAGTCAGGGAGTCTGATTAAATAGGTGTAGTGCTATTTAAATACACATATATGTGGTAAACAAGTATGGGAGGTAATACAGAACATTTTTTTAAAATTTTTATTTAATTGCACAAAATTATCTAAACAGAAGTGTGAAAACTGAATGCAAGAATATGATTAAGCTGTTTCAAGGTCATTCTAAATTTCTTGTGGGTTAATAGTGATGCTACTTCAAAATTGACTTTTGTTGTTGTCAACATGTTTCATTCAATGTATTACTATTTTGGAGTAACATCTAAAATTTTTTTTTTCTCTCTCTTACAGACTGGACTTCGACATTCTTTTCATGAAAGAGGTTTCCAAGTAGTTGTCTTATAATAACTTTGAGAAGAAGTTCTATGTAGCTCTTACTTCCCAGAGTGCTGCAAAAATGATTACTTCAGATTTGCCAGTACTACAGTGAGTATATGCTTTCCTCTACATTTGAAATCTTGGCTTTTTAAAAGGTTGAAGTAAACAGAGAGGTGATTGTGGGGATAAAGCACAAGCTTGAAAGATGTGCATGTTAGTGTGACTGTTCCACGCCTGCTGTGTTTTCATGTGCTAAAAAACTGTGTAAAGAAACTGCAAAACACTTAATCTAAAAAATGTTTTTTTCTGTGTATTTAACTTAGCTGTGCAAAGCAAAACAAGGTCTTTGCTACTTTTATGCTTCTGAATGTTGTGAGATTTCAGCATTTCAGCACAATTGACCATACCGTGTATTCCAGTTCTGAAATTTCTCACACCATATTGTATATTCCAGTTGTGTACTTTCTTAGAAAGAGCTGAATTTATTGTGCAAAAAGCCTTTGCCTCTGCGGTTGAAGATAGCAAGTGGCATGACCATGTTTTGGTCCTGCTGGGAAATAGGAGTGGCTAAAGCACATGGGTACATGGCTGTGCTTGGATGAAGTGAGCTACTGGGAGGAGCAGAGTGTAAGTATATAATAGGAGAAACTGGAGAGTAAATCAAGTAGAGTTAAGAAGTAATTTTAGAGACTAGAACTTACTCCTGTCTTCACAGGGCAGAGAGAAAACACAAAGTGAAGAAGTTCATGGGGTGAGGTAATGAGAGGGAAACAACAACGGACCAAATGGGCTTGGCTTGGAGGAAATTAATTTATTGCTAATTAGAAAGGATTTGGATGATGGTGAGAAACAAACCTACCAGGTGTTCCTTCTACCACTGCCCTTACCTCAGTTCACCTTCAACCTTTCATCCCACCCCATCCTCTCATGCTCCCAGTGTGGGTCCCCAGCCCACTCCAGTACGGGCTCCTCGCACAGAGCACCCCCTTCCCTCTCAGAGCCTTCTGTCCCCTCACAGAGCCCTCCGTCCCCTCACAGAGCCCTCCGTCCCCTCACAGGGCCCTCCGTCCCCTCACAGGGCCCTCCGTCCCCTCACAGGGCACTCTGTCCCCTCACAGAGCTCCCTCTGTTACCACCCTGCTGCCAGTGCCAGGCACCTGTGCCAGGTACATTTGGTAACTATCTAATGTTTATTTTTGTTTGGAATGTTTTCTATTTTTTATTTTTTATTTTTTTTTACCTCAGGGTGTGAAGGAACCTCATTTTATCAGGGTTGAGTGGCGTTCCAAGCTAAGATTTCAAGTCCTGTTATTTAAGAAACTGAATGGTTGGACAGTTGAAAAGAAAATTGTCTGACCTTAATAATAGCATGCTTTGCATTACAGTTTTCTAATTTTCAAGTCTCTTTAAAAAAACTTAGTTGTGGATGAGTACAGGCTAAAGCTGGGGATGACCTTGATGGGCCGCACTAAGGGGGAGTGTCAGCCTGAGGGGGGTCTTGTTAGCTTTGGGATTAGTTGTGGAGGAACATTTTCTTGGTTCATATTTCTTGGATTTGCCATATGCAAGAAGTGAGGGAATGTTTGCAAAATATGCCAAGAACAAAAAGCTAGGAGAATCTGTGATAGTAGTGGTAAGAAAGGGATATTCACATTCCCACTTCAAGAACCCGGATGGACTTAAAAAGTGAATGGAATATCACAGAGTTTAGGGTTAAAAAGTCCTTATTAATGAATTTGGTAACTCTACACACTAGCTGAAAAGCCTGAGGGATGTTAGATATACCGGCCTGTTCTTTAGGCAGAGCCACTGATACTAAGCAAATCGAAGAGCGAAAGAAAACATGCATGTTGTTTTTTCTGGTAAAGTTGGCAATAATTTAATGCTACTTTATAAAGTGTTGATGAGATGTCATTCTCAACAATACATGCAGTTTTGATTGCTTATGAACAAGAGGAGGTCTTTCATTTTACAAAGAACTCAGCATGATTTGCACATAAAGGTTTGGGGCTTCTCCTGATGGCTCAGAACATTGTCTAGTGTGGATGAAGTATCAAAGAAAATGATAAATTCTAATTTAAAAGGTCCCAGCCAGGCTTTCATCAGGAAGAGCTAAGGGTGAAGAAACTTGAAACAATTGTTGGGCTAGGGATTATTATAATCTCCCATTCCTGTGCTTAATTTCTCCTTCTATTTTGTAATGTTTTGTCATCTTTTTGGTTACCCTCTTTAAACAAGCAATCCTAAAGCCAGTTTGATACGTTAATATATGTTGCTTAGGACTGTATCATATATTCCCTCCCAAATTCTTCTTTGTTGAGGAAACATGAAAGGAGAATCTTTAACATTTCTAGATTCATAGAAGTGGGTTCAGGACACAGTGAGGACAGGATTTCACTTATTGGTGTTTCAGTTGTTTGTAGAAAACTTCTGGTATATTCAAACTGTGTGATGGACAGGTATGAATCTTCTCTCAATGACATGACTCATGTTTGCTCCTTAGATTTTTGAAGATCAACCATGAGAACTGATTTGTCCATGATTCATGAGCTTGTGCATTTAGCCGCTTTTCTTCATGAATGTTTTTTTCACAGGTCTGAATCTGGTGATAGCAATTACTGAATTTATCTCTGCCAGAATGTTGAGCCCCTCAGCAACAGTGATAAAAGCTTATAGAAGTGTGTTGGTGTCTTTTTTTACAAATCCTGATACATAAACACAGGTTTTTGCTGTGGAATGTTTTTAAAGGGCATGATATATAAACTCTATAAGCTAGGGGTTTGTGGAATAGTAGAAGAAAGGTAAATTCATTTTAGTTTGCTTTACAGAGATGTGAAATTTACTGTGTTAATGGAAAATGTTTTTCAGAAGCATGACGCAGTAAAGCACTGCCCAGTAGTCTGTTAATTCTTCATTAACATGGATAGTTTCGAGGATTAGTAATTATAACTCTGGAATCATATCTGGAGTTTTTAGAAGGGATCCTGGAGTTGCTGCCACTTTTCTAGGATGCTTTAGTCACCACAGAAACCAGACAGGAAAGCAGAGTATCCCTGAGCCCTGAAAAGGGGCTGTCACTTGTCACCTTTGCTCTGCTCACCCCAGTCTTGTAGGTCCCTCCCCACCTCTCACATCCCCTCATGTCCCTGTCATTGCAAAGGAGTGTGAAGAGGGGAAAGGTTTAGCTTTAGGCACTTCTGTCTCTCCTTAGCTCAGGCAGGTTTCCTTAGGCCCAGATTATCTTCCCTCACAACAGCTTCAGGAAGGATAAATTGTGACTAAGCCAAAGTTTCCCCCTCAGGTGCCTAGTCACACACACGTGGAATGAGGATAATTCTGGTCTATTAAGATGTGGATAACTGCCACCAGATAAATTACTTCTTAGCAGTTCTGTAAGATGTGTAGGGAATGAGGGAGAGGGATGCTGGCCAGCTGCTTCTCTCACTGAGTGGTACGAAGTGACAGAGCTGCAGGCAGTCAGGAGATGCTGTAGCTGCTCTGAGTTCAGGAATAAGGGGAAAGGGACGTGTGTGTACCCAGAGCAACTGCAAGGCTGGGGCAGAAGCAAGAGGCACTGCCAACTGCAGGGGCTCACAGCCACACTGGAAGGGCCTTTTTGTGTAGGAGTTGGATGATTCAAATACAATTCCTTGCTGCTTGTTAGGATGTTTATTTTAATATGAAACCAGTTAAAGACTGGAGGTTGTCCTTGATCCTGTCTCCCTACTCCAAATAATGTGAGGATTAAAGGGAACCTAGTTTCTGATGTTTTCCCCTTGTTCCTTACATATATTCTTTGCTGGAAAGAAGTTTTCTTCATTCCTCACGTGTTGTTAGGGTGAGATTTATTTTGTTTAGTTTGAAACATTTATATTTGAGCTGCTTGTCTTGATCACCTTATCATCAATGGAAAGAAAACAAAATTTATGACTTAAACTGTCTGACCAGTTTTGGACACTGACCTTAGTGTGAGGTATCTTGTACATTAAGATTTTCTGCATTTCATATGTCTCTCATTTATATTAGATTAATCTCACCCTTTGTACTAATTTATTGAGCTTTTCCCAAAAAGGGAAACGGCCAAAAAGGCTTCCAGCAAATCAGAGAAGTTTTACCAAATGACTATTAAGAGAATCAGGTTTAAAGCAACAGTCTGTTTAAGGCAAGGAGTAGAAGGTCATTAATAACTGAACTGTTCCTTCCATATGCAGTATTTGGAAAGCTTTGAAATTTCCAGAACTAAATAGACAATTTTATCTGGAGGTTTTGCTAGACCAGACTGAGGCTGTATAGGAAAGTCAAATTCTCTGTGGAGTAGATGCATGTGAAGTAGGAGTAGAGTTTAATTTATTTATATAGCTCTGGTGTTTCAAGGGGAGGATTTGAGCTGTTTGCCTAGGAGGATTGCTGAATCTGTTTTTAATAGAGAGAAATTTTTATCCTGATGATCCTAGGGGTGCAGATTTCTAAGCTACCGAAGCACAGCGTTTCCCCAGGAATGGGGGTATTGTTTAGATAGACACAACATGCCTGAAACTTTTCCAATAAGGATCTGGGCAGATCAGAGAGGAAAGCTTTGGGATTTTTTTTAGAGAGAGCAATAGAGAATGGTTTTAATTTCTCTCCAGCAACAAAAGGGAGCAAATATTTTTATGTGGTTCCTTACTTCTGTATTCAAAATCTATTAAAATTGCCATTGTGAACCAATTTTTGTCAAATTGACTTCCAGTGTGATGAGGTATTTGAGTAAAGGCTGGATACATCCATCTGCATGTGCATGTTTTCAGCTGTATTTACTGCATTGCTTTTCTCTGCTGTGGCCCTAATCTACCAAACAGTTTTGAGGTCAGTTTGGGGTATCTTTTATTTGATTTTAGACTTCTTACATTTTTGGGTGTTTTTCCAAATATGTAGCTTGCTACTAAGTTTTTCAAATTTCATATTTTATTAAGTGAAAAAGCTGCTTTTTAATTGTATCACAACAAAGCTGCATTTTCAATATTTTGTAGAGTTACTGTGTTACTAGCATGTAATTTGTGAACTCAAATGCACTTGAATAGTGGTTTTTAATCTAGGGTTCCTGATTTTCTGGGATGTGTAGAGTATTTAGGGATAATCCACTGAAGTTACTTTCAGTAAAAGAGATTCATATATGTTCTTCTGCATTCTGGCTTTTGAAAAATATTCTATGGACCCCTTGGTGGTTTTGTAATTGCAAATAGGAAAAGGTTGGAAAACAATGTCTTAATATTAGAAATTCATCATGGTTCTGCAAAATTACTTGAATGAGAGCAGACCTAGACAATACAGTAATTTCACTAAAGAGGAGTATGAGAACATTCCCAGTTCTGATACAATATCTTTCTGCATTATTAAAAAGCTTTCTTGGTGATACAACAAATTTGTGAAGTATTCCTGATCTATACAGCAAAATACAAAATAAACCCCAGACAAGCTGGAAGATTTGTGTAGATCTTGGCTTGCTGGAGCTTCTCAGTTTCTCTAGAGCAGATCACTAATGCTGCTGTTGATGTTTGAAGCTCTATAAAATATGGAATAGGTCTGGTTTTCACCTTCCCTTTGCACAGGTCATACAGCAACTGAACTCCTTTCACTTCAAGGAAATGCTTTTGGATTTAAAGGAATCTATGATTATAACTACACTTGACCCATCCTTGAGTAATCTTGGACATTATTAGTTGTAAATGCAAATTAATAGAGATCTGGTGCATTTTGCACAGTAAAAGTAAAGCCCATCAGTAACAGGTATGATTTTGCATGTGAGCTGCTCTTGGGCAAGATCTAATGCCTCTAAAGATCAATTACAGCCTGAGTTTCTTCAAGCAGCCATGTCTGTTTGGAAGGCAGAGAAGTATCTGTGTCACTGGCTGGGAGGGGTGTTGAAAACTGGGGGATTTTATTTTGTTTTTTTGTTTGCTTATCATGATCTTAAATCTGAAATGGCAACAAATGAGAAGCCCAAACAGAGAACACTGCTCCGCTGAGCAATGTCAAAGCTTTTCCACTGTACAAGTGAAAATATTTTTCTAACTGCAAAAAATATAAATGTCTTCAGATCAAAGGGAATTTTGGGGTTTGGGCCTCACAGTCAGCATGAATCCTCTTTATGAACAGCTGCCCAAGGGCCTTGTCTTGGGGAGTGACCAAGAGCGTGGTGTAAGCTGTGTGGAAGCTCGTGTGACTGTGCTGATGATGAGACAGCTGACTGCAGTCCACATTGCCCTTGGGGCCTTGAGAGCAGCTCAGAAGCAGCTACAAAGAGTGAAAGGAAGTTCTTGGTAGTGAATACATTGTGAGATTGATGAATTGAGCATGTGCTGCTTAATATAACCTGTTTTGAAGTGTAACATGTTTTCAAATGAAAATTAATTTAAAGAATTCCAGTCAATAAAATGACATTGCAGCCAATGAAAAAGGAAGGCCTTTTGCCAGGGCTAACAATGCTGGGTTCCTTGGTTTGCAGAAGGATGGGGAAAGGCTTTTAATGCTGACTATTTTTGTTGTTTATTTGTTTTCTGGCTCAGGACTAAGTATTTAATTGGTCAGTGACAGACTACTTGTTGATTCCAAGTCATTTGAATTTATCTAATGTCTTTCCCCCCTAGGGATTCTACAAACGAAACTACTGCACATTCAGACGCTGGCAGTGAGCTTGAAGAAGCAGAAGTCAAAGGAAAAAGAAAAAGGGGCCGTCCTGGCAGGCCTCCAGTATGTGTAATTTATTTTTGTTGTTATGCATCTATTTAATTTATTTTTGTTTTGTTATGCATCTATTTATAATTGACTGCAGACTCTTTTTCGTCTGATCATCTTGTGGTCACATAAATAGGCTTTTAATGAGTCCTATGTCAGACTTTATGAAGACTTGTAGTATGAAATATTTATCAAATTGATGTGCAAACAATGTTTGGAGTGTTTAAAAAAGGACATAAAATTATCTCATAATAGGTAGTAATTTTTCTTTTGCTAGCTGCTTTCATGAACAATACACTTTAGTTACTATTGTCATTACAACATTCTTCCAGATATGAGAATAACCTCAGTAAATACAACCACTTTCTTCTTGAAAGTTGTAATGGGCTTTAAGTGACAAATGACATTTGAGCCATCCTTTTATTACTGATAATCTTTTAACATGAATGGAAGGTTTACAGCATGATATTTACTAGGCTCCTGAGAAATCTGTGAACACATTTAAAAGCCATGTGATTGACATAACTGCATTCTACTTATGTATCCTCTGGCATAGTGCAGCAGGTGAGATTGTTGTCTTTGTCTCTGCTGGCCTGTCAGTGGGAACATACAGAAACAGTTTTCTATTACATGGGATCTTAGGGAGGCTTTCTCTTTTATCTTCATTTGTTTTATAAAATAGCCAATTTATTGGAAAATAAAGGGAAAGTTCTGTGTGTCCTGTCCTTCATCTTGGTTCTTGAAGATTGTCTGTATCACTTGAAGTACACACTGTGGAGTAAGACTTGGTGGGAACTTCTGTATGTTTGTTATTAATGAGTTTGATTCACCTCTTAGTGCTGCTCTGGGAATAAACTCGCAATGTGAATGTGTCAAATATCTATAGATCTATATAGCATTAGTAGATGGAGATGATTTTTTTTTTTTAACCCTGAGGGCTTTGGTCCTAAGGCTTATCTCAAAGCATGGCCTTGGTGAGGCTGTAGGAATGGACAGATCCATGTGTTCCTCTCAGGCATGCTGGCCAAGCTGGAGCAAATTCCTCTTTACTGTTGATCTTCAATTTGCATCACAGTCTCTGGACTTACTCAGGGTGCCAGCATTTTAAATCCTGGTCTTTTCTGGGCATGTTGTCTTTCTTTTTGAAAGCTTTCAAACACTTTCCTATGGTGCACATATTCTTTATCAGATAAATGGATTTGCTCATGAACATGAAGCCTCTTCAGAGCAAGCCTTAAAGAAGTGTTTAAAGAGAGCAGCTTATCTGTTTACATAGCTTGTAAGCAAAGGATAAAATGAAGAATTATCTTACAAATATTTCATTAGCAAATCTACAGGATTTTGTTGCTCTAATAAAAAAGCAGGCTGGTACAACCTGATTGCTAACCCAGAATGTTGTTACAGTATAGGAATTCAAGTTACAGCAACACTAGGGGTATTTTGTACGCAGCACACACTCACTGGAAGGGAAAGGTGAATGTTACATAAAGTGTTTCTCATTCCTCTGCTTCAGTTTATTAGTAGCTCCTATGGGAACATTTGCTGAAGCACTCTGCTGGTCCTGCTATCAGGTTTCTATCAGGTTTCTAAGCTCATTTTGCTTAGAACAACTCCAGACTCATTGGGTGTGTGTGATTGTCAAGTGATGAACCTGCAGAGGAAGCAGCCATTGCTTCATTCACAAAGTGAGTCTGTGAGCTGACTGCTGCAGCTAAGGAGCAAGACCTTAGGGTTATCAGGGAGGATGTTGTGCAAGCTTCGTCTTAATGCTTAAGAGGAGTCAACAATCCCCAGATCCAGTCTTAAAACTTAGAGGAAGAAAATAGAGAATGAAACAAATACAGTGTCCTTTATAAAACTGTAGTTTGTCAAAATTTGGAAGAATTTGCTCGGTTGTCCTTTCTGTTTTGCTTTTGACCTCCATCCCAAAATCTCAGGGAAGTGTATATTGGGACTGGAAGAGTTTCAGAGAGGAAAAACAATATGGTCATTTATGGAATGGGACTCAGCAGATCTCATTGCAACCTCCTAGTCAGAGTGGGGTCAGCTTTGGGATCAGACCACGTTGCTCATGGCTTGTCCAGTTTGATTCTGAAAACTACCAAGACTGGAGACTGCACAGCCTCTCTTAGGTACCTATTCCATTTTGCTTTTGTTTCCTTCACAGGTACCACTTAGCTTTACTGTCAGATGTGAAACAGATTAAAAGGTTTAGTTAAATTCAGAAATGTTTTTCTCA
The DNA here is from genome assembly GCA_013401135.1 of Cettia cetti. Lineage (NCBI taxonomy): Eukaryota > Metazoa > Chordata > Aves > Passeriformes > Sylviidae > Cettia > Cettia cetti. The sequence goes on along the minus strand of VZUI01084282.1, from coordinate 74,397 downwards.
ACTGAGATTGAGCTTAGATGATTTTAATTTCTGTTATAGATCTGAAGAATGGTAGCCCAAAAGCTCTTCTGATTTCTGTGGCTGGGATTTTTTTCTAACTAAAATATTGTGGTCTAGTAAGATTTAATCTCTCCCTGCAAATGCTGATTTGCTGATGTCCTTAGGCCATCACAGCCACAGTAACACATCTGCCATAAACATACTGACCTCTTTTGAAAAGGGAATTTACTTTGTGCTGCATGATCCTATTACAGAGCTGCATGGAACATATTCCATTAAATGTGTATGTATTTTAAACAGGTTTCTGCTGAGTGTCACAGAATGGACTTGACCTTTTATCAAATGATACAGTACTATGAGAGGATTTTCCAGATTGTTTTCCAAAGTAATACTTTCTCTGTAGATTTGAGACCTTTGTTAAGATGGTGCTCATTTGAAAAACTGCCTTTTGTAGCAAATACCTCTTCAGTTCTTAGAGAACTGTAATGCTTTGGGGGTACCTTCACTTTCTAAACCACTTGGAACTAGTTGATCTTTGATTTCCTTTCAATCCAAGTCATTCCATTTTAAACACTGCTTTTCAAGTAGCCCTTCACTTCTATACACTGTTCTAAGGAGTACTTGCCTGAGTAGGCTAGACAGCCAATTTGCAAATAGATTAAGTGCATTTGTCTTGCAGAATAGCTCTCGGACCTAACCTGACTGTCCTGAATTCCGCAGGCCTTGCTGTGAGTTCAGCAGGGGCTGCACCCTGTCCTGCACCAGCGCCTGGGGCTGGCTCTTGGCCCTGTACCCTTCTGGGCACTGAGCCTTGTAGAGCAGATGCCCGGGGAGGGACTGGCCAGGAGCCGGGCCTGAACCGCCAGTGGGAGATTGTGGTGCTCGTTTGTGATGCTGTATGTGAGGATACCATCTGGGTAGCTATTAATGAATTCTGGGGGAGGTCTATTTAAGGAATTACTTCTAACAGTCCTCTCCTTGAAGTTTCTGAGTAATGCTGGCCAAATTGCCTTCTCTGTCTGCTGCATTATTGAAATACACGGGTATGGATGTGCTCTCCTGTTCTACAGGGGGATCTGAAAGCCCAAGGGCTTGTGATGCAGTGTAGCATTCACATCAGGGAGCTCAGGCTCACATCAGTGAACTCAGGCTCAGATCAGTTCTTTTCCCATCGTTTTTTGTCTCCTCTTTTGGATCAACACTCTGTTCAGCATTGTTGGCATGCTTTATTTGAAACTACCTGGCCTCACCTTCCCAGGAGCTCAGAATAGCTTGGCTTAAACCTCAGCTGCTGGAGGTTGAGGCAGTGAGAGAGAGCTCTGCTTGTGTTTCAGATTCAAAGTAGGAGCAGACAGATTTAATCTCTAATTCAGGGGACAGGGAGAAACATTAGTTTGTTCCAGAGGTGGCAGTTTGGATATCTCTGCTGGTTTCTCTCTCATCCCCTACTGAGAGCCACAGTGTATCCTTCTCCACTTACAAGGCACTTCTGATGCTTTTGTGGCCAGCAAAGCCTCTACAATTTTGTTTTCAGGTCTTTTTGTAGTTTTTGGTATGGAGGAGACCACAATGCCTCACCTTTGCATTCATATGGGAGATTTTAACATTGCAACAGATTCCTGCCCTTATTTAATCTTACAGTATAGATGTTAGATACAGCAGGGGATTGAGTTCTGCTTCTAGTTCCAAGTCATACGTGTCCTGATTAATAACAGGGAGGAATCCTCTTAGAAGAATTTCTTTTCATAGCAGTGGAGGTTTGTGGTTGGTGTGATTTACATCAGTGCCCTCTTTCTGTTTGCCTGCCTGATGGTTTAGGTCTGTCCCTTACAACTGAAGGAAGTCTGTAGTTCAGTAGAAATGCAGTGTATCTATAGCATCATTGTGAAGACTTCTATTACCTGTAGCATTGGAAGTTTTCCTTTTAAGCTTTCAATAGGATGGTTCTTGTATTTTGGGCAATCTAATCTGTTCTTCATTTTTCTGTGGAAATAGTCTTTTTTGGTATTAAATACCTCAGTTAGAAGAATTGAAGTTATTCAAGTATTTATAGCATACTCTCTTGATTCTTTAGGATGACTTTTAGAGCTCTTGATAGATTTTTAAATTAGGCTGAAGAATAGCACCACCTCTCCCCAAGCAGCACTGCCTCTGCTTTTTTTGTCCTAAACTGCAAGTGCTGCAGCTGAAGCAGCTCTGGATGCACTGGGTGGTAGGGGACCTGCACCTGTCTGTATTTGTAAGATGAGACTTTTCACAGGGAGCACCTTGTTTGTTTCTGTGACCAAAACAGTCCCCAGGACAGTTGGAATCCAAGAACCTTCTCCTGAGATACCATACGATTTCATACGAAGTATGAAATGTGTCATAGTCTCCTTTTCATCAGGATAAATTCATGAAGACCTCAGGCAGGACCATTCTTTCACTTAATACAAGCTTATAACACAGGGCCTCTTGAGAGGCTGGTGCCTTGGAGAGGCAAGGTCATCAGTCTTACTCAAGAGGAGCTTAAGAAGCTTCTTCCACCTTCCCTGGGAAATGGGATATTTATTCCTCTAAACGACTCAAGTTGTGAATTCACATACAGGTCATTGTTTTCAGCTGCTGTGTTAGGAGGAGTTACTGACTCTAGGACTTCTACTGCCTTTATTTCTTCATGAAGTGCATCACATCAATTTGGGGAATGTTAATGGAAAATGTCAAGCCACATTCACTTTTTTTTGGTAGTGTATGAATTAATTTTCAGTGTGTTACTTGATTTTACAAATGTGGGTCACTTTATTTTCTTCACAGTAATTTTAAAGACATGAAAGGAAAAGTATTGTGTAGCTAATTTGTTACAAAATCCTGAACTGTCGTCATTTTAGTTTAATTGCAGTCAAGGTGAGTATTTTGTTTCCTGTTTGCATTTAAGCCTTAAAGCAACAGGTAAGGTATGTGACAATCAATATGGCCATTTTTGGTTGTTGCTTTTGTGGCATATTCTGGAACTTCTGAATTTCCTAATGCTGATGTATATAAACCCTCAGCTTTTGTTGTCTCAGGTTTGAAAAATCATCAGTAATGTCTGTTTTCATTTGGCACTTCAGTCCATTTTGACACCACACCAGCCCAGCTGTCCTGGGTTTTGGAGTGAAGTCACAAATGCAACTGCTGCAGCCTCCCAGCTCCATGCAGCACCTTTCTTGGTGTGTGATTAAAAAGCCTCAAGCATTCTTACCTTGTCATGCTGCTTTATCCCTCCCTTTGGCAGTCCTAATTCCCCCACTTCAGGGGGGACCTTTCTGGCTGAAAGCTGTAAAATGGTTTGCAGTAATCACAATTTTTGCTCCTGTTAGAACTCAGAGGTTCTGTTTGTTGCGTGTCTTGAGCACTTGGTGGATCCAGGGGAGCAGACCTGCTACGTTTTCACTCTGCTCTTTTGAAATATTTCATTTTACAGCTGTCAGTGATAGTCCGGCAGGCTTACTGGGGCCACACTCATCCTTGAGCAGGGCTTCTTCTGTGTGAAAGCTCTTCATGGCATTAAAGAACAGGGGTTTTTGGTTTTTTGCAGAAGGATCACCCTTTCCTATGAGTGCATGTGTCTCTTTTCTGGGATGGGTGGTTACCTGTGCCTGGCATCCTCAAAGCCAAACACAATTTTCAGATTTGTAGCTTTTGCAGCTCCACTTCCATGAGCACCCTGCCTTTGGAGATATGCCACAGGTGCTCTGTATCACGAATGAATCTCCTCTGTTTCCATGGATGTACCAGTCCTGCCTTTTCCCTCACTTGCACCCGTGGTGGTGGGGGATGTCTCCATTCTGGGATAGAATCATAGAATATCAGGTTGGAATGGGCCTCACACATCATTTGGTTCAACCTTGTGGCAAAAGCACGACCTAGAAAAGATCTAGAAAAGGCCCTAGCAGCCTGTCCAGCTGAATCTGAGTTGTCCAATGTTGAGGAACCCCAAATTCCTTGGGGAGATTATTGCAGTGAGCAATTGCTCTCTTTGGTCTTTTTGAAGATTTCCTATTGAACTTTGTGCTCAGTGGCAGGAACCTGTATGAAGCTCAAACCTGTCAACATGGCCTGCAAAGAATTTCTTGCTATAAATTCAGAGACATTACGTGCAAATAATATTTGACAACTGCATTGTAATATTGTGTGTTAATGGCTAAATGGCTAAGGGATTGCCATGTGCTTTGTGCTTGTAAAACTTTAGAGCACCACACAGTTGCTGGAGGACCTATATATGACTTTCTTTCATGTTCACACTCTGGAATGAGATTGAACTTCCTGCCAGATGCCTGCTGGATGGAAGTGCTGAGGGATGGATGCACTTTCACTAGTGCCTTTCCATCTGAAGACAATGTTAATCCTTAATTCAGAAACTTCACATTTTGGATTTTCTTCAGTCTCAAGTAGAGCATCTTGTCAACTTGTTTTGTCTCTAGAGCCAGGATTCAGTATAGATACTGCATCTGGATTTTGCTGTCCCAGCTTGGATACACAATGATTTTTGTTAGATGTAATATTTTTCTCCACTTTGATATATGTTCTCATTGTCAAAAGAAAATCTACACCAGAGAGAAATTTTATTAGAGTAGATTTAATAATAAATCTAGATAATTCAGGGGCAGGATATTGAGGTATTTACTTGGACTTGAAGAATCTGGCTCTATCCAGTAATTTGTCAGAAGTACATCTGCCAATTATTTCTGCACCTCTTCTGGAGGCTCAGTGGTGATCTCACCCTTCCAATTCAGACTAGGAGCCTTGGTCCAAGCACTTCCCTTTTCCCAGGATACCTGACAAAGGAAATTTAAACTGGCCATTTAAATGCCTAGTGATTACACACTTTGAGCCTGTGTCCATAGTACTCATGCTCTACTCAAACAGGTGGCTTTTCACATTGCTTTCATAAACAAGGTAGTTTTGGATATGTGCACTTCACATCCATCTCTTACTTTGTTTCCCTTCATCCTTGCAGCATTTAATGCCTCTCTTTCAGTTGCACATTGAGAAAAACTGGGTGTAGAGGGGGCTTATATTAGGTTCTGTGGAGGGCATCAGTTTGCCCTAGCCCTAAGCCCATCCAAGCTCTCATTTGGCAGTCCTTGTAGCTAGGTAAGTGCTTACTGTCTCCCAGATGGAATAAGTGCATGGATTATATGTCTCAAAAGAGTCAATTTACTTCTAATTTTTTCCCCATTTTAACAAATAGTGATCACATGTCTCTTTCAAGCTCAGTAGAACTTAAACATTTCATATGTTGGTTAATACACTTGCTGTTTCAGACAGCTTTGCACATATTTAAAAATTTATTGAGGGAGATACTCTTTTGATCCTAAGTGCAAATGTTATCCAAAAAACTTCACAGGGATTGTACCATTATTTTAAGCTTTCCAGCTTGCATTTCTGTGCAGGTCCTTACCTTACCCTTTGCTTCAGCCCTCTGGCCCACCCCTTTTAAGGCAGTGATCCCTTTTAAAGCATGGGGAAAGCTGGACTTGCAGGGTTGTCTTCTACCAGCTCTCTGCTTTCCTCTTTCCTCTACAGTAAAATTCTCAATGTGTCTGCACTGTAATATGCAACCAAAAATGTTGACTTTGTGTTCTTTACTAAAAGCATTAATAGAAACTCAGCTGACAATGTACTTGAGTAAATGGTGCCATGAGGATATTGTCCACAATTTAATCTTTGAGTTGCTTGTGTGTTGTTTTCTTTAACATAATTCCTCACAATAACTTAATTGTTCTTTGGAAAACAGCAGATTTTGTTTTTGTTTACCTCACAGTAGGGAGAAAGAATAGAGAGTGGAAGTGAGAAATCTGATGTTATTTTCCTCAGAATTTTTTTTTTTTGTTCTGTTTCACAAGTGACTTAAATTCAGAGCAAACTGTTCAGTAGGTGAGTCTTGACAGGTGGTGTCTATACCACCTGATTAAAACCTTGAAAAACAGAGAAAATTTACATTAAGTAATTTAGACTCAAAGGGAAAATGTTTTAACTCATAAACTTCTGAAGCAAGAGGCTGTTATGGTGATCTACTAAATCTGGCTGTACAAATTTGGTGATCTGAGTTGAAGAGCTGGCTGTGTACAGTTTCTTATCAAAGTCGTATGAAAATGAAAATACAGAAAATGAACGTTAATGTGGCAGAAGTATTTTTAGTAACTTGCTGTCTAAGAAAGATCATTGGTTAAGATACCAGTTATTCTCAATGTCTGTGTTGTGCAAGACTCATACAGGGACTGACATGAACTGGTACTCCAGCATTGGGAGTTCACCACTGTCTTGGAGTGACCACTACTTACTTTGGCATGGCCAAAAGTAAGTAGAAAAGCCAAAAGTGGCTTTTAAATAGTCCCTCAACAGCTAATGCTAAATAAAATTATATGTACCTGACTGGATAGAGTCCTGAGCAACCCTGGTTGATTTTCCTAGCTGACCCTGCTTTGAGCAGCAGGTCAGGCTGGAGACCTCTGAGATGCATTCCAGCCTGGCTCATCCGTAAATCTTTGTGCGTATCAACGCGTGTGAGGGTGTAAGCATGTGCTGTTTCTGGCTGGTTTATAAGGACATGCTGGGTGATTTCAGCTGTAGCTGTAATAAACTTTCTCTCTGCTGGTTTTCTTTGCCCAGTCTGCCACTAAGAAGCCCCGGAAGTCTCCGGCGGACAAGGGGCGTTCCGAGGCTGCCGCTCGAGGAGCGAGTCGTGGGAGAGCCAACGGCCACCCGCAGCAGAATGGAGAAGGGGACCCTGTCACTTTGTTTGAGGTGGTTAAGCTGGGAAAGAGTGCTATGCAGGTAAAATGTCTACTTGTGTTCCTCCTCACAATTCAGTGTATCCTGACTGGAGGCCACTCTAAGCTGTGCTTTTGTAGTATTTTCTCATGCATGCATTGGTCCAACAGACTGTGTATGGTAAAGTATGGGACTGAATGGGTTCTGATTGAGGGCCGTCATGGATCCTGCTGAAGAACAAGAGACCTGGCAGAAAGTCATGTGTTTCAAATTCTCCATTATTTTGTTCCTTACTCCTAAGTTAAAAATATATGTTGGTATTAAGCAGTTCTTTAAAGTATATCGAGTAGCAAGCTTTATATGGGCAAAAAGTACATGACAGTAATGATGAATCCAGGCATTTTTTGTTCACTTGTTTTTTCAAGAATACCTGCTCATACAAGCGGTTTGGAGCCCTTTGCACTGGAACTTGCATTCCTGCTGTCCCCATCAGGACAGCAGGTGAAGGCTAAACTATTTGCCTAGACTTTCACTGAGTCTGAGGGAAAACACTGGCACATCCTGAAGGCAAATTTTTCATTGTAAAACAAATAAGATGGTCCTGGTTGCTTCTAGAAATGTTTCTTACCCTCTTACATTTTGATGAGGTCAGAGGTCTTTACAGATGTGTGGGGCCAGGTGAGTCACACCTCAAGACCCTGCAGAGAGGATTGGTTTTGACAGTATTGTGTGGTTTTAGTAAGCTGCTGTGCTGCAGCTTGATTTTCTGTCAAAGGAGAAACAATGGGCCCAAAACACTCTTAAGGCCATAGAGTTCAAAGCCAACAGTCATTCCTGCTCTGGGGGATTGTTTAAGCAAACCTCCTTTACCTTGCATTTCAACAATACAAGATTTAGGCAGTATCAGTTAGTTTTGATGCTGACTAACATGAGAAAAGTACTAATTAGGAAAATTAGGTGCTAAATCCCATTCTCAATATTATTTTAGTGTAGCTAAAAGCTAAGCCTCTTTTAAGTCCCAGAGGAATCAAATATTTCAAGTGAGTGAAAGTTGTTGAAAATTTTCTGTCTCAAGTCTGTGGGAAGTCTGAGATGTAATTTTAAAGATGTAAAACACAGGAAGGAAATGAGAATTTTTGTACTTCATAGTTTCTGTGTTTACCCTTACTCAGGATTGAGCCTTCTTATCTAGTAGGTGAAGACAGAACAAATTTACTGCTAACTAAGCTACATATTCCTTATGCCTTTTTTCCCTACAGCAGAGCTTCCAACTTTGTTTGGTTTTCAGCACTTTTTCAAATTTTGTTTTTGGCAGAAATTGAGGAAACATCTGGAGTCTATTTTCTGGTTTTACTGTGGTACAGAACATACAATATACTTTATGCAGTATACTTGACTTAGATTTATTGATATTTGCAGAAGCTAAATGGAAAGGAATGGGCAACTGTTTTGATATTTGATTATTCTGTGTGTATGTGGAATTGACTCTGATAAAATTTTATCTATTTCAAAAGAGATGCCTACAACAGTCTTCTGCAGATTAAATACAGAAAAAGAAATAGTCTGCATGTTTGTATTAAGAGACCTTTGGAATTTAGATACAAAGAAATTGTTTTGAGAAGTGGAGGATTTGTATATGCATGTGTGGGTGGATGTGTGTCTGTGTATTCACATATACATACCTGTATCCACAAATCACATATGCACAGACACACACGTGCATATGTGCCCAGCCTGCAGGTAGGAGAAAAAGTACACAGCACCATCTAAGCAGGGGAGAGATCATACACAGATAGTGAAGGAGCAGGCAAGAGGATTTGGAGGCCTGGGGTGCAAACAGGCAAAACTTGAGCCCTAATTTCAGGAGTATGCATCGCTCGGGCACCTTTGAAAAATTTACTGTTGGTAAAAATATTCTAAAAAACCAAAGTTAATCCTATGGTAGGAAAGAGAATGCAATTAGAATGTGATTTAATATTTTTTAACTTGCACTTTCAGACAATCATCTCATGTGAAACCAAGGTTCTGTAAACCAAACTTATTGGTGTCTTTATATTTGTATTTTCCTGTAATAGATTAGGGATTTTGATGTAACAATTAGGAGTGCTTGGCATTTTTGTTTTTCATTGTTTTGATGCAGTTTTCTTTGTTCAATTTTAGCAATTTTGTCAATATTGCAGTTTTCAAACAAGTGCCATATATTTGTATTTGGCTGAACGTATTATTTCTCAGTATTTAGTTATTTCTCTGTAATATGAACATACATTTTTTCCCAGTGCTCCTAAGTTTGCTTCCAGCAATGAAAACCCAAGAAAATTGCATTACTATATTCTGAGAGTACATGGAAATCATGTGCTTTCGTTTCTGATCTATCTGCTCCTGCTGTTTGCTCTCAGAATTTTTTTTAGTTGTTAGATTTTTCTGGCTTTGTGATGCCAATTCCTAAAAGTCTGTTGCTGAATTCAATTTTCACTTCTTCTAAGCTTCTCTATTTTGGTTCTCACAGCAGGATTCATTTATTACTTCTCTTCAAGCTTATTGCTGGTTGCTTCTTTCAGGAGAATAAAATCAGTTTAATTTTTTGCATTTCAAGTATACATAGCTTCAGGACTGCTCTTTACATAAAATTTTTGTGTCTGTCATGGGGTGCTGCTTGTGTCTGGCTTGAACTCTGTAAATGTGTTTGATGCCTGTGTTAAGTTGGTATCAGGTGGTTGCCAGTGTTTTTCATTTGCTCTGTAACCTTTTGTACAGTTAGTGCTTCAGAAGTTGTTTGGTGAGCAGCTCTCTGTGTGTGAAGTGTGACATGACCTTCAGCTCATGCTTTCTGCAGGTACATTTTCAAGTGTTGCTCCGTTAAGATTGTTAATAGAGCTTCTTTAGTAGGTTTTGTTTTTGTAGTCAAACGTGATTCTCTTCTGCTTTTTGTCATTTATCTCTTCCATATATTTGTTTTTTAGTTACATCATTTTATGGTGACAGCTATATCTTCTACCTTTCCCTACTCTGAACTTCCATTTCTCATGTGCTCAGCTGCCCACTGGTGGGAATGAAGGCTTGGGTGAGCCTCTGCTCTTCCAGCTGAGCCACCCGGGCAGAGACTGACTGGTAGCTAAAATATTCAGACATTTCTGCACTGGTGTCTGACCCTGCTGTTAAGATGATAGGGAACTAAAGAACTTGTGATGAGATCAGATTTTGTTTAGGACTGAGACTGCAAATTTCTCATTAGTTACTTTTGACCAGTTATCTGTAATGAAGTTTGTACTACTGGCTTGTTCTGCTTTCTTGTCTGCAAAGGGGTTTTGTTCCCCCAGAACATCAGAGAGAGTGGATCATCAGTAATTCTAGGAGGTGTTCAGTACCAAAACATGAACAGATCTGTGCCTTGATGACTCTGCAATATTCCATGCACTACCAGTCACCCTTAATTGGTGTTAGCAGCTCACTACAGAGTAGGGGCTGATTTTGAGGAAAGTATTATATGTATCCAAGTATCTAGTGTGTTGAAATTGAATTTTTCAATGTGCCACCAGTTTTTCCTTGACTTTCCAGAAATCAAAGATGCACGAGGTTCCTCACTGCTCTTACCTGCACATCCTGCCACCTGTGTCCTTTGAGGTTCCCTCCCGGTCCAAGTAAAGCTGTATTTATAGTACTGCTTACCTTGCCATGAGAAGTCCATCTCTGGCAGTAGGGCAGACTTGTTCCTGATTAGAGTGATTGTATAACCATATTTACCTTCTGCAGGAGGAATTATATGATTTTTTAAAATAGATCCTTGAGATTAAGAACATGAGAGCAGCTGTAACTGGATTTCACCAAAAATCCAACAGCCTGTCTCTGACAGCGGCAGTTAAGAAAGGGAATAAGGTGGCAAAAACAAATTTTGGGTATTCTCCCTACCTCTGATGTTTGCATCTCAGGGCCACTGTGGTGCCTGTGTTCTCAGTGGTCTTGAGAGAGTGGCTCTCTCTTCTCTGAGGTTTTTTTCTCCCTCTGAAAGTGTTTTTTGCCAGATCACATCTCTGTGTCTCCCTCAGCTATTTCTGAAAGTGAAGGTCTTTGAAGATTAAAATTATACAAACATATGTTAAGTATTACCCATGCTTTTTGTGTTAAAGGCATGTTTTAGTTTAATTGTCCTTTATTGTATTTTAACTGCTGTATCCTCCAGCTTGAAGGATAGATAATAACTTAGGGTTTCCCCAGATTGTCTCAGAAACTCCTTAGGAGTTTGAGTATGCAGTCTCTGAAGTTTACTGGGCAAAATGACTGCATCTATTATTAACATTTAAACTAGTATTTTGATTTTGCTAGGCAGATTTCTTCTGTAGCATAATCTTGCTTTGCTTTTGATTGGGTACTGAAATAAAAGGAAAAAAATCAAAACTAGGTGCACGTTTTTATAGTTGTTACACTGGGAACAATTTAGCCACTAAATGAAGCATTAATTAATTAGAGGAGTGTCCCTTAATACCAAATGAATTTTTCTGCAGTCATCACGCAAGGCTTGTTTTCCCTTGTGATTTAATAAGATGTGAGATGATTTGGCTGTTAATGTGAACACAAGTGCTAGTAGTGCACTTTGTGAAAGCATTTGTACTGAAAATCCTCATTATACTTGAAGGCAGAGAAGTCTTTTGCTCTCTAGAATGTTGATGTTGTTTGAAGTGTCTGGGGTGATCTGTGAACCCTTTTCAAACTGTGCTAGCAAAGGAATATGAATCACGTTTTAATAAAGTGATGGGTTTCTTACTGGAATAACTCAATTTTGTTTCAGCACTCCTCTAAGTATCTTTTCATTCTGGTGTTCATGTTTATGAGCAATTTTGGTGCTTTGTAGCATCATTCATACCTGTGATTGGCTCAGCTTGAACAGACACAGCCCCTTGGAGACAGTGTAACATGTCAACTGTGAGAGATGAGCACCTGCAAAAGTTCTGTGCCACTTCAGAAAATCTTCTTAGTGAGAAGATTTGGTGCACCCACCTTTTTTGAGCTCTCAGGTGGGGAGGAACTGCTGCTCTGAGCAGTGTGGGGGTGCTGGGCAAGAGTGCCCAGCCTCAGGACTTACTGTGATTTTAGTCCATTTGAAAGCAGAATTTTCCCAGTACCTTTTATGCACTCAGTGTAATGCCAGTTAACCTTTACCATTCTAAGATTCTCTTAAGAGAATCAATTTGTTTTTCTTTTGGTCGTGTAACATGTTATATTGATTTCCCTGTGTAATGGTATTTGATACCCAGTCTACTGCATAGAAATATGTATTTACACAAAATGCCAAACAGATAATCCTGTATGGAGAGTATAAATCCCTTAGTTTAATTGGGGAAAAATACTTCTAGGATTGTATTCCTTTCCTCTCTGTACTTCAGAAGATAAAAAGTTACGTGGATAGACGCTGTATAAAAAAAAATTTCCCATCTTTACTTACTGTTATCTAAAGTGAGATTTTTGGGGTTTTTTTTAAAGAAAATAATTTTGGCTTAGCAGGAAGTACATGATAGGTGTTAGCAAAGTATGTACTCTTTCGTAATTTAAAATTATGGTCCTTAGAGAAGAAGAATAAAAGTGCATGTCCTCAAGCTGCAGTTCATTTTTATTTTCCTTATATTAGGTTTGCACTGGGTGTATATTAGACTTACCACCTGCAGTTTGGAATGCAGCCAGCCCCTCATCCTGGAGTGTAGTACCCGATCTAAGCTGCACATGCTTTCACACGTTAGGAACTACCTTCTCCCCAGTAGCCATCTGTGTAATTTCTTCAGTTTTCACAAAATTTATCCGTAAAAGGCTTTTATTCTTTTTTTAAGAAACCTAAACAGATTCACTTAAAAAATTTTATGCAGAGTGTTTTAAGCCTCTCACTACTTGCTTTTTTTCCCCTGGGTCCTTATTTTTAGTGTACTAAGTTCTTCTCACTATCTGTTAAGGTATATTTTCTACTTTTTTATTTGAGTTGCTATTTATACAGGTTATTGAAATACTTAATTTCACTGTGCATTCCTTTTTAAATCAGTTTCATATTTCATTTGAGTGACTTTGGATTTTTGGCAGAGATTGTTAGTGTAAGCTTTGATTTTTGGAGTTTTTCCTATGTAAACACATTGCACACCCATTCTAGAGTAATTTTTCTTCTTTCATATTCACTGTAAATGAAGCATGTCCATGATCAGTTGTATGAAATGGCAAATTATTTAAAGTTCTTTATACTCAATTTGCCTTGGTTTAGAGTTGACTCGGATCTTCCATTTCAATATGCACTCTGTATATGATGTCATTTGTTTTCCCTTTTGTTTGTAGCACTGTTGCCAGACTGTTACTTAATTGAAATAGTGAAATAGCTTCTTTTAAAAAAAGTTAACTTTCATTAATATTTAGTGGGACTGTGCTAATTTACACGAGCTGGCAAGGTGTCCTCTGCAGTCAGTCCCTCTGGTTCCTCCAGCTCTTAATGCTCCTAAATTCTCTCACACTGAAGGAATATGAAATGAATTAATAGCTGCAAAGCCTAAAGGAGGTAATAAGATCACTAGCTTAATTACTTCATTCATTACATCTGACTTGCTTTTACTGGCAACCCCAAGCTGCTGTTCCTCTTCAGTACCATAGAATGCTTTGGTTTATCTTGTAGCAGACTTTGAGATGTGAAGGTCAATATTTCTGCAAGTTGGTCGATTTGAAGTTGTTTACTCAGACTGTGGTCTATTCTGCTACTTGCTTGGCTTTATTTAGGCTTCTTATTTCTGTAGGGTTGCTTACCTGGCATATTCTTGCAATTATCCTCCATGGTAGTTCTTAAAACAGACTCATCAGAGTTCATTTCTGTGAGATTCTCTTGAAAATTGTTGCAGGCTTTGGAAAATCTTTGTACTGACTCTGTACCATACATCATCTACCATTTGCAGCAAACCTTGATTTTTTACTCAGTTCTCATAAGAATATAAGCAATTTCATTTAAAAAAAATGGTTGAGTCTTATTTTTGTGGTGTACCTGTATGGACTTGTTGACTGACCCAGAGATGTGGTGCATGTATGTGTCTGTGTGCATATATGTGTGTGTGTCCAGATGTGTCCTGACAGCAGGGAGTGGAGCAGGCTTGTTGGTGTTACTGGAGTCGTTTGGAGCTTTTGTTTGTGTAATTGAACTGGTTGCCAAGGGAGTCTTTTCCTTCTGTGTGTGCCTTGAAGTTGGTGAATCCCAAAAGCATGGATGTGCAGCCCCTGGGCAGGCTGCAGCACGTCCTGTAGATGCTGTGCCTTCCCAGAATGCTGAATTTATTATGCATTTCATGTACAGCATGTCATATGGTAAATCCATGCTCCCCACTTCATCTGAAGGTAAAAGCATCTGAAAGCAGATGAGTACCACTGGAGCAGCTTATGCAATCTATTGCTGCTTTCTTTCCTAGGTGTTTTGTGGAAGTAGGCAGGGACCCTTGTGGGCATGAATTCTGGGGAATGGAAGCTGCTTGTAGCTCCCTCCTTTCCAAAGGTCTTGCCCTCCTGTCACCACAAGTGCCTTGGAGGTGTTAACGATCTGTGCTTGCACAGGTGACAGAGAGGGGCAAGACCAGGAGGTCTCTGGGCAAGATGATCAAATGTGGGTTATTTCCCTGAGTTTGCTCTTGGATTATGTATAAAAAGAGGGTTTTCTGTAACCTGGGGCCTGTTGGTTAGAAATCCTTGTTTTTAATAGGAATCCTCTCTCTATGCATATTTATGCAAAATAATTCCATTTCTGGCAAGACTTGCATGTTGCACCATTTGCTACACTGCTGCCCTTGGTTTGATTCCTTTTTTTGCTTGTATTCAATCTTTTTTCCTGGTATTTGCATTACTGCTATTTTGTCTTGGTTCAGTTGATAATTGTCTCTCTTTTGGGTCTGAGGTGTGTCATTTGCATTTATTCATCTAATGTTTTCAGTTTTTGTAGCTCTTTTCTGTTACATCAAAAGTCAACAGTTTGATTAAGTTCCAACTGCTGTAGCATATGTAGCCTGGCTTCATTATCTCCTGTTGCCTTACACTGTAATCTCTAACAAAATTAGGCAGCCAGCATGCCAAGTGTGCGTGAGGGGCTGAGTGTGTGGCTCTGTGGGTGTTGTTTTGGGGCTCTGATTTTTAGGGCTTGGTGAATGCATTTGGTGTGGCTCTGTGCTGGTGCTGGCAGTCAGGTGTCTGTGTGTGACTTGTCACCCACAGCCCCTCAGTCAGTGGGGCTCTCTTGGGGTGAACACGAGCGTTACCCAAGGAGCCTGTCAGCTCTCCAGGTAGCTGTTCAGAGCAAGGAGTCACACTGACAGCTCCCTGAACTGGCTGTGCCTGTGTCACACACAGTGGTGAGTGCCAGGCACTGAGGAGCTTGTGCATGCCAGCTTAGATCAAATGAAACCTTCTCACAAATTCAGGTTTTACTTACAGCTTTTTCAGTTCTCTGGGAGGTCAAGACAGTCTTTGCTTGCTATCCCTCTGAGAACCTTTGCTCTGATTTTTCTGCTTTTCTTACCTACTGCTGCCACTGAGGGCCCTGCATTGCCTCAAGTCTGGTCCCCAAGTCTGGAGATGAGCCACTTGTCTTTATTTTTCTGTAAATTGCACAGTGGTTCTGGGTTGAAAGTGCAAGTGCCACACTGGTAGGACAGAGTGGGCCCCCAGTGCCCAAGGACACAGCGTGTCCCACACAATTGCTTTTTGTGCAAGAGACAAAAAATAGAAGTGAGAGGAGCTGCACTGATGCTGCAGGTTGAGACAGTGCTGCAAAAATAACTTAAATAATTGTATAAAAGAAGCAGAAGCAAAATTTAAAAGTATTCCTTCCCCATGTCTTCTTTTGGCTCCCCCCTTTTTAAGTCCAGATGGGTTCATTGGCATTATTTATTAGCACAGTCCATGAGGAGCTGCCATGGTATGACTGAAGGGGCAGTGTGTTGTAACAACAAACAGGAGTAAGACTGAATGTGGGAGGGAATTTCTTGGGCCAGCCCTACTTCCACGGGGAGTGTTTTCACTGAAACTCAGCTGTGGATAATGAACAGATGCTGGGGAACTAGTTATTAACACTCAGGAAAAGCAGCTGAGATTTCCCAGGCTCAAAGAAGAATATAGTAGACTTCAGAAACTGTCAGGAGATGTGTGACAAGAGTGGGCAAGGATAAAGATACAGAATTATTTCTGGGCAAGCCACATGGCACAGAGTAGGATTATTCTGCCTGGAAAGAGGCGGCCAGATGGAAGAATGGAAAATGCAAACAGGGGCTTGGGGTTTGTTTTTTCTTGTTTCATAAGAATTGGGTCATATCAAATGGATCTAACAATTGGCAAGTTTAAAACACAATTGTTCTTTTATTTTTCAGTGAATAATTAACCCTTGCACACTGCTGCAAGATGATGTAGATATAAAGCTGGTTTAGACAGACACATCCATAAGAGATTTGCTGGGGTCTTAAGCATCTGGGACAGTAACTCAGAAATATCAGTGTATTCTTGCCCTTTTCTTATGCTTTTCCCTACATGTATAAGCCCTGGTGGAAAGGTGAACCTGTCTTCTGACACAGCACAGCTGCTATTTTCTTTAGTGTAAAAAATAGCTCTGGCAATTGCATGTTGTTCTGATATCTACAGCTATAGAGCTGTTCAAACAAATCTTGTAAATTGGTAGTACACCAACAGCCTAGTCATTAAGGTCTGTCAATATTTGGTGTAGTAAATACTTTTTACATTCGGCTACATTTGGTTTATGTGCCCTGGAGAATTTTGCTGATTGATTAAAATGATTGATACTTCCAGGAACAGGTCTGAATTCATGATGAAATAACGAGATAACATTCTAGATAACTGGTTTTGTGCTGCTGCTTCATGATTCCTCAACTTGGGTGAAGCTTACACTTGCTTTCTAATTTCTTCTACGTAGCAGATGGACCCCTTCTTAAGATTGCTTCTCCTATGGGGTGTATGTGTGTTTTGGGAGGCAAAACCTGTGAAAACTGAGTTTGCTGGCAAACTGGATGTTTAGAGATTCATGCTGCTTGTTGGATAACATGATAGTACTGCTAGTCTGCTTGTGGCTCCAGGGTGAGTGTAGTGATGGGTGTTAAACATGGAGTGCTTTGGCTCAGTGGAGAGCTCTGTGTGTCTCTGGTAAACGCACAAATGCTTTGCTGCATCCTTTTCCTCATCACCTGCCAAGGGTCCACTGGGAGTCCTGGGAGTTTGCACTTGGATAAACTGCAAACTGCAAAGGGATTTTTGAAGATCCCTCCCTACAGCTACTAATTAGGAAAAATGCAGATTTTTCTGAGATCAAATTGTTTGGATTTATTGTCTTTCCTATCGATTCCTTTTCAGCATGGTAGAAGCCAGTTGTGTGGATATGGTGGGGTGTTTGTATGTCTTTGTGGTTTTTTTAAATTTAATTTTATAGAAATTCATTGTAGACCTGAACTGTCCAGAATAAACTAATCTATTTGCAAAGTATGCTCTTGATAACATAATCAAGCTTTTCCTAATGAATGCTGTTGCATGTGTGGAACAGAAAAAGTTTGTCTTTTAGCTCTTAAAAGAAGTAAAGCATAATATGTGATTGCATTAAATACACACAATTCTTTACCTACAGTGTTTATGTAGCTGAGGAGCTTGGAATGTCAGAGATGATAAAAATACCTGCTGGCTAACTGTAGTTCTGAGGGCAGTTAAAAACTGAGTTTACTGTCCTGTGATCCAGGTAGCTTGCAAGCACCCTAAGTCCAGCTTATATGTATTATTTTATTTCTTGTGTATTTCTCATTATATTTTGTTTTCCTGAACTATTTACAGTGTTCCTGAGTGACTGATGTACTACTTTGGCCTTTATAAATACTGAGATATTCACTATGCAATATAAAATCAGTATTTATCCCAAAGTATTTCTACTCATCAGTTTTCTGGGAATATATGTTGGTCATTCTGAATGGAGTTACAGTATTTGGTTTTTTTCAACACAGTATTAAAACTGAAAAAATGCTCAGTTTTGAGGAATTACAGTAATTTCAGTCTGAACTTGTGTTTATACAATATAATACCAGAAAATGATGCATATAGTTCTGCTCTCTAACAATATTTGTTCTGTCTCCACCTTGAGAGAAGGTGCATAGATTTCTGAATTTGTACACATGTATAATTATGCAAAATAAATGCTCAGTTATAAAATTATATTCTGAAAAGCAAAAGTCATTTACCTTTAATAAAACACTTTTTGAGAGTCTCTGATAAGTATTCTTTTTTTCTTGACAGTCTGTGGTGGACGACTGGATTGAATCATATAAACAAGACAGGGACATAGCACTTCTGGATTTAATCAACTTCTTTATCCAGTGTTCAGGATGTCGAGGTACAGAACATGGGAAACAAGTTGTATAGAATAAATCTGACCTACAAACGTCTGTTAATGCAAATGCTGGTAAAGATGGGGGAGACACTTGGATTGGTACTCCTTGTGTGCATGGTTTGTATAGAAATATTGTCTGCATTCCAGAATAACTTGATTTAAAGCTTGTTTGTGAAGGGCTACCCTTTCTCTTTCTCACTTTACTGTCATCATGCTAAAGTGTACAAATCCTCACAGAGACACTCTACTCATCATCAACAGGAGACAAAAGATCTGGTGCTCCAGGTAGGCATATCTTTATTTCCCCTTTCTATTTCTTCCCCATTTTTTAATTGCAAAAACTAGTAGGTAAACTATACCTTAACTTTGATATTTTTTCTTTCTTTTTAGGAAAATGATTTTTTTAAAAAAACTGAGAAAGAGAAAGGAGTCAGACTTCAGTTCACTTCAATTAGCAAGAAGGATTTCCTGTGGATGAAGCACCAGTGTTATTTGTTCCTCTGTGATACTTTATGACATCAGCAGCGAGTGCCCTGCCTTTTATACCTGCTTAAGCAGTCTCCATTACCAGTAGTGCAGCAGTCAGCCATTCTGGCATTCTGTTGCCACACTGTGCCTTCTAATGAATTTTTCATGTGTTGTCTTCTTTCAGTACACTCAACCTTGAGAAGAGACAGAGCTCCTCTCTCTCTCTAGTGCCCAGAACCAAAGTATTTGCTGTTTTCTGATGCTTCCTAGAATTTGCTTTGAATAGAGTTTAAAACAATGCACAATTCAAAAATTCTTTTCCTTCATTTTGTATCTGAAGTGGGAATACACCTTTTGGCATCAAATGGTCTGGGTAGAAGTCCCTTTTCTTCCTTTTTAAGTATAAGGTGAAGTCTTGAGTAGTTAAAAACAGCAGAAAGAGGAAATAGGAACCATCAGCAGCTTCAGGCTCCCCTTTTCATAGCTGAAGGAAATAAACTTATTTTGTGGATGACAGGAAAGACTGAAGCTCTGGGAGCATTCTGTGAAAGGGCTGAAGGTTAGGGCTTGGGTTACCAGCCTGTGTCAGTGTCTGCACTGTTCACACAGAACTCCTGAAACATTTTTCAGTTGTGTTTGGCAGCTTATGTGAAAGTAGTTGTATACTGCATGCTTTTTCTTGTTTTTTAACTCTCTCCTGAAGGTGTATGTGAAAAAAAGCAACCCCACAAGCTTATTTGTAAGAATTTGGGCAGCATTAAGCCGAAGGCATCCTTGGCCATATGTTTATATTCTTGCTGATGCAAGCTTTTGGTGAAGGCATGTCATAAATACCTTCATTCCCCTGCTGCTCTCTAATTTATTCTCCCTTTCCTTCTCATTAGAGAAAGCAGCACTCTGATAAGATTCCTAATTTTTAAACCCCTTGTTGGAGAGTGATGCAGGCTGAATGCCCACTGTCAGCCATATGCTGCTGGAGCAAGTGCTTCCCAGAAAAGCTTTCTGTGACTGGCTGGGAGGCAGCAGCACTGCCAGTGCCTGATGGCATTGACTTACTTGGCTTTCCTTTGAGTAGTGACTTTCCATTTTCAGTGCTCTGCTCTGTATCCCAGGGCTATCTCTGCTGAGCTTCTTTCAGTGCCTTCTGGTCCCAAACAGCAATAGTAGGAGAAAGGAAGCAAAAATTACTTATCCCTCAAGTCTAGAGTGTGTTTGGGATATTTATTTCTGTGTTGGAATTTTTGCAGTGGCTATAGTAACAACTGTAAAACAGGGTTAAAATCCTGGCAAACAGTGCAGTTCTTTCCAGTTTCCAGTAATATTCTTGTTTTTTAGAATAAGTAAGAGCTTATCAGAAGAGAATGGATTTTATTGGTAGTCCACTTAGGGTAAAGTGCATACCAAGCTTTCCTTAATGGAAATGAGAAATAGGGGATTGTTTTGTATCTTGTGAGGAAGACCAAGATCCTTTTTCATGGGAAGATCATATATTATGACATCTTTAGAGACTTCGTTGACATTCTTGCTTATTTCTATTTTCTGATGAATAACAACCCCTTGTGAATCTCAAGGACTGCCTTATCTTCCTTAATTTTTTTCTTTTCAGTTTGCTCCACTAATGTTGTCTTGATTCTCCAGCCTCCTTTCCCAAAGTTGAATGTAAATGCTGACTGATATCTAAATTTGTGATCATTAACTGAAGGGAAGAGGACAACTAGCTTGGGATGAAGTTTCTCAGGAAATTGTGATGCTGGATTTATAAATCTACCATTTCAATTGTACTTAGAATTACTTGATATCTAAATATATGTGAAGTACATTTGGCTTGATGTGTCTTTCAGTAGTTCTGAGCAGGTGGAAGAGTGTGTGTCCACTTACTAGCTTTAATTAGAAATCAAGGCACCAAACTATTTCATTTAGCAACACTCTTGTCCTTGAAAAAATACCTTTGTTTAGAGAAACATTGATTTTTATGTGTTCATCCCATTCTCTTGGGCAGCAGAGATGCTTGAATGAACCTCTTGGCATCTTCCAGCTTTGCTTGTAGCTGCTGCTGAAATGAGAATGATGTCTTGTAAATATGAGTAAGCAGGCAGATTATGTAAATTGTTAATACTAAGAATTGTTACATTAGTGACTTTTGCAGGTGAAAACAAAAGATCTGTGCAATATAAAATTCAATAAATATGCACCAAATGTTCAAACATGTCTGTCCTTTGTCAACTCTCCTGAGTATCTATTTCATGTATGTCCATTAAAAACGTAGGCTATTAGGTTTTAGTGTGACTCCAATAATCTTTCTGTGGTTTTAGGGTGCTCTTGGGTGTAAATGAGAAGTTTCTTGTGTTGAACCATCAAAACATCTCAGTTCAATAAGCAGATTTGCATGGGAGTTGGTCACTTGTCATGACATCCTTCCTCTGCTTCGCCTGCTCAATCTGTACATATGTTGCCTTTGCTGATTTTGATTACAAAGAAGTGAAATGGTTGTGTAAAGAATTTTTTCTTTATCTTGCTTGATTTTTTTCATTTGAGAATACAGAGAGGTCCCTGTCTTTCACAGCTTGTCTGTGTATTCTTTTCCATTGTGTTATGTTGAATATCTGTGGCAGAAAAATTATTAACAAGGATTGATACATTCACCCATTAGCTTTTTGTTTCTAACCTTTTAAAATGTTGCTTCTAGAGGGAGGATCTTGTATCAGATAGTAGCTTAGAAAGGTGAAAAGGTAAGTGTTAAAATACTACTTATTTTTGGAAAAACAGCAAAAATGCTGTTTGCAGTCCTTGAAAATTAAACAGGTATGTCTGTTGGTAGTAGGTGTTTATTTTCCATGGGATTTACAACCTGTAAAGCATGTGTTGTTGTATTTACTTTCTTACTTCAAAGTCAGGAGCAAAATTTCAGAGTTTTCATTATTAGGTAACAGGGAACTTTCTGACATCAGCTTGTTGTAATGATAAAGCCCTTTTTTCAGTTAAAGGCCACTGGACTGGGGCAGTATCCACACTTCTGAAATTTCCATCTCCACTGTTGTGCTTTGGTCTGCAGCATTGTGGGTCCAGGCACCCACCTCCCTTGCAGAAGTGTTGCAGATCAGTGTTCAGAGTTTTCTGGAGGTTTTTGTGAGCTCTTTTCCGTTGCTTTCTTCTTTGTAGGAACATATTTTTGCTTTTCCCTCTTGTTTCTCTTCTTTTGAACATTTATGTAAAGCACAGCCTTGAATGCTGAGCGCTCCGAGCTGCTTGCAAGGAAACTGAAATGTCTAATCAGCAATATGTACGTGAGGTCCCAGAAGGATTATAACTGTGTCAGTGTGATGCTGCATCAGGGCTAATTAGCTCTGCCTCTCAGACTGAGTAATTAACTCAGGTATCCTGCTCTGCTGCTATGACAACCAGGCTGTTTCCATTTCTGGAGCTCCCTGGATTTAGAGCTGATTTGGGTATCTGCATGGCTGTCAGTTCATGCCTTCTGTTATTGATAGAAAACAAACAGAAAGCTCCTAGAGCACTCTGACCTTTCTACATTTTAAAGGCAGAGAGCCATGCTTGTGGAATAAATATTTTTTTTCGTAACCAGAAGCAATTAGTGGTTGAAACAGCCTCTTGAGCTGTGAAGGAAAACCAGCCATCAGTCCATGGGAGAAAAGCAGCTTTATTTTGTAGGGGAGAAGGTCCTCACATAATTGAAGAGGAAACTACTTGACTGCTTTCAAGTGTACAGTGAAATTGTTCCCATTCCTTCCCTCCCATCCATCTCCTTCCCTCTCATTTATTTTCTGCTGTCTAAGCCCGAAACCTGTACATTTTTAAGCAGTTTTTCAGAAGTGGTCACTGATGAGCAAACATTCCAACTGTTACCTGTTGCCTTGGATTGCTGGTGCTGCTTAAGGCTGGGTTTTTCTCAGTTGTGAGTAAGCAGAGACCTGTCTATAAGTTTTCCCCAGGGCTTAAAGCTAGACTCCTTTGTGGACCTTTTCCAGTGATTCAAACACTTGAGGGTCCACACTCTCTTCCCACTTCATCCTTGAGTGCCTGGTTGTTCCCCACCTATTCCAGATCCTCTGTCAAATTCTGATTGAATAGCGCAAACTAAGCCAATACTTGCAGGAGTTCTGAGCTAGCTTGCTCATTTTATTAATGTTCTATGAGCTTAATTGAGGGCAAACTAATAGATATCTGCTTTGCCAAAGGAAATTGAAGGCTAAAACCAGGAGAAAGCAGCGTAGAGTGGCCATTATGTGGTCTGGCATAAGCAGTGAACAAGAAAGTGCTTGCTTTGCTGTTGAAAAGAATTCCATAAAGCAAATTAGCCAGGAAATAGGGTTATGTACTCTGATTAATAATATTTTAATAGGGGATGTAACATGGTAATTAGAGAAATGGTCCAAAAAAATTAGTTGTCCATGGTTTTGTTTTGTGATTGATGGAATTGTTCTGTACAGGTGGATGTTGTGGACCACAAAGAAGACTCTGCTAAATCTAATTCCCTGCATATGGGCCTTTTGCAAGGAACTGCAGAGAGTGAAAAATGTTGCTGACTTTGGCATGTGTTAAAAAGCTGTACCTCTTCAGTCATTCATTATTTTTAAGAAGTTGGTATCATAAATATTTTGTATTGTGGCCCAGTTAGAAAATGCTGCAATTCATTGCATTGGAGCTTGTATTTTTATTAAGTGTATAAAGTCTGCTTTCTCACAGTTTCTTCAACAAAATCCCTCTTCAGTGTGTGAATATAGGGGAGAATATTGCAAAGTAAGGACTAATATACATTTTGAAAAATTGTTACTTACTTGTGTAGGATTTAATCATAGCAATGTCAAGGATTTCTGAAATATTTTACATGCATAGTATAAAGAAATAAATGCATCCCAGTAACTACAAAGCAGTTAAAAACATGCTGTTAACCACATTCAAAAATGGGAAGACATGACCGTAGGATAAAAATGGCTTAATCTTAATTTCACGTGGTGTAGATAAACAAGAGCTGAACTTTGTACTTCTTGTTTCAGAGCCTTGAGGTAATTTTTACAGTGTGTTTATTTGAAGTGAAAGCTTATAAAATTCAAACTGAAAATAATATGCAAATGACTCGAGTGGAAGGTAAATCAGATTACTGGGCATACATTAAATGTTTCATTAGTTCTTTCAATGAATATAGGTAGGGTTAAAAGTTCATATCAGACACTTGACAATTAATATGGTTACATCAAAATCAGCCTTTTGTGAGGAAGTACAAATAGTTAATATCTGTTGACATAGTGGAAATTAAAGCTTTGGTTTTGTTGTGTGTATAGTTTTAAATTAAAAAGGTTTTTACTATTTCTTCCTGCTTGCTGCTGAATGTATTAGTACTTGTCATCTCATGTACTCTTTCTTCCTTACTACTTCTTTTTCCTCTTCTTTAACGAAGATTCTTTGGCTATAAGGAAAGTAATTGCAATTTCTTTTTTTTATTCTTTTAAACTCTGCATGTTACTGTCTTCTGGGGATGAGAAGGGCTGAAAAATTAAAAAAAATCCCATCTGAATGTGTAAAAATGTGTTGAAGTAGTGCAATGCATTTTATAGCCACTTGTGAACTAATGACATGTCTTTCCCAAAAGATACATCCTGCTACGTTCAGAAATGAGTTGGAAAAAGCCATAGGACTTTTATTTTTAGTGCAGGAGACATGAAGGAAGGGCACATTGGTTTGTGGTTTGAAAATCTGAATGAAATACCTGCTGTGCTGAGTTCTGACTGCAGTCCAAGGTTTCCCTCTATGAACTGGTAACAGAAGCAACAGTAATTTAAACCAAACAGATTTTTCTTTATTATTTGCTACCTGAATAGATCTAACTATTCACATTGCTTGCACAACAGCCAACCAAAAAGGAGCTGGCTTAAAATCAGCTATTAACTGATTTATGGATATGAATTAATACAAACTTTTAAATAATTTAAAATAAATTTATTGAATGAAATGACAGAACTCGTGGTACTAGAATATTTTAGAGCGAATCTATAATGTAAGGAAAGACAAATTAGCTTTGAAATGCATTCTGCACTGCTGGTTCTGTATAATAAGTTAAAATCTCTGCTGAAAATGAAAGCACTCCTTGTAAGCTGTGTTCTGACCCTGTGCACTACTAAGCTCAGAGCTTGTAAAATTATTCTTGGCACTGCTCATTGGAGAAAAATTGTGCAAGGAGTTCAAATACTATTGCCTGTTTTCCACTATATTAATTTAATTACATCCATATTGATCTGGAAAATAGCGCTACTCACGTGTACAGAGGTAAAACTTGAGGACTCTCTCAGTTAGACTGTGCTTTTAATGCTACAGCTTCTCAAGAGAAGAGCAGTGAATATCTCTTGGTGTTAATAATTCTGAATAGTTGCTGCCTTACTAGCCAGATCTGTGCCATTTCCTCTTTATTTATGTTTCTTTTTCTGTATTATACAAATTTATTACAGGAAGAACACCCTCTGTACTAAGCAGAGGAGTAAAAGCCTTAGTCTGATTTGTTCTTGACAGTATTATTGTCAGACTTGTGAAAAAATTATGTCAGTGTATGAGTTTTCTAGCTGTGTGTGAGATACATTGCTGGATTTACTGTAGATGGCAGGTGCTTCCTGAGAAGACAAGAAGTAATTATAAAAGGCAACCCAATACCACTAGATCTTAGATCTTTTCTGACTGGATAACAATTGGAAAAGTGCTCATGTCTCTGGCCTTTCCAGATGCAAATTCTGCTGAAGGGTTAGTCAGACATCTTGCAGGCCAAAAGTAGGAATTAAATTGCAAAAATTATATTTCTCTCAGCAAACACTGTAATTACAGTTCTCTCTCCTTTGCATTAATGAAGCCATAGACTTATTTGATTAAGTGCAGGGCTGATACACTGCAGTAATTATTTCTGAAGAGAAGGAGATGGGGATGATAAGAAAGGGTCTGTATCCTAATGCAAAAGCGGTATTCTCTGGCACAAAGAAAGTGATTAAAGCAAATCCAATATTCTGTTAATCTGCAGGAAATCAGTAGTAGCTGGATATAGGGAAAAAAAAAAAAAAAAAGCTTGGGTTTCAAAGAAGAGACCCCCCTAAATTGGAAGAAGTGGACTCTGAAGCAGATCCAGTCCTGCTCACATTCCACCACTGCCTACTTCTTTCCTTATTTATATCAGTCTGATCAGATTGCCTCAGTTGTCTTTAACCTGGACCATGACCAGCTGAGCCTTAAAATTGTTCATGTCCTTTTAACTGGAAGTTACAGCATTTTCTGGCACTGCCAGAATCAAAGTCATTACAGGACAGAATGGTGTAAATAGCCTTTAAATTGACTTTTCCTTATTTGCATAGAGCAGGAAGTGTGGTGGAATGGTTTGGGGTGCCTGAAAGGGTAGGAAGGGGTGTTATACAAACATGCTTCTGGACCCTGCAGGAGCAGCCACGAGTTCCCTGGCCAGCAGCCTCTGTCCCCTCATTTAAGGACTGATAAGCCTGCAGGGATGAGCCCAGTTCTTGGGTGACTGTCACCAGCTCAGACACAGGTGCAGAGTTCTGCATTTCTTTCAGGTGATGCCAGTAGCTTAAATTTCAGCTTTGGACTACTGGTGTTGGCCCTCTACCTGTGGCATTGGCCCTGGGGGTGAAAGGAAGAAGCTTAAAGCACCTCAGGCTGATGACAGCCCTTTCCCTCAGGAGCAGTCACTGGCCTTTAATAGGCACCATCCCTTGAGGGAATTGGCTTCTACAAAGTCATTGCATCATTTTTTGGAAAACCTTTAGTGTAGTTAGTCAGATTTACCACAATCTCTACTCTTTATTTTGTTTATTTCTTTATTGAAAGAAATGTTCTGGGTAACTTAAAGTTCTTGTGACTTAGGAAAAAGGGCCTAGAAATACTGTCAGCAACTTATGAGAGTGAAAACAAACTGTATATATATTTAGTCACATAGATATAGATGTAGTGGAATTTCACTTTGTGGTGACATAAATAATGGCAGTTTTCTGTACTGTTGGTTCAAACTCTTTGCCCCCCACTTTGATTTTCAGTTTATGTTCTTCAAGTCACTATAATAAGCCATTCAAAGTGAAGTTTTTTTTTCATTGGAGGCAGATGTATTTAAAGAAAACAACATCTTTTAAGGTTAACAAAGCATTGCTGTTTTTCCTGTGCTCTCATAGCCTGCCTTGTAAGCTGCTAGTTTTTTCCTTATAGTGGATAAGACTGAAAAGTGCGAAATTTAAGACATCAGGTAAGTCTATTTCCACAGATCTCCATAAAACTAGAAGTAGTTTCTCACAATTAAAGCTGAGCTTAGCAAGAGTTTTTCTTTCCAGAGTTTTGAATGAAAAGAAATAGAGAATCTCACCAGCTAGAGTATATGTGTTTCCCATGTAAGTCCTGTAGGCAGTGGTGGTGTGTACCACACTGCATTTTTAGGGAGCTCCTTTGGTTTCAAGGATATTGCTCACATGACATGTTTGAAAGGATGTCAACCTCAGTCCTCAAAGTACTCCTTTCAGATTCTTTGACATCCAAAGAAGCGTGGAATCCCATGCCATCATGACTGCAACTGTAAATTGGCCTCTGATCTTGGGACCTATCTCACTTTTGGAGTCTGAAACTGAACGGCAACAGTCAAGTTGCTCAGTGACCTTTCTACTCTTAACTCCATGTCTTGTAACAAGAATTTTGTATTTATGTGTCTTAGTTTTACTTGCTGTTTAGAACTAGCTGTAGATTCTCACTTCTTGTTCCCTATTGTTAGGACACATAGTGGATATCATTAAAATTCTGTCTTTAGAGCCTTTGAAGACAATTTACTTCTGATCTGCAGTGAGGGTTTATTCTAAAGCTGTGGCCTTATAAAACAAAAATCTTAAGTGATTTTTGCAGTTCATAGAACTGTGAAATGGGTTGGGTGGGCAGGGGCATTAAAGCTCATCTTATTCCATCCCTGCCATGGGCAAGGACACTTTCCTCTAGACCAGGTTGCTCCAAGTCCCACTCAAGCCTTGGACACTGCCAGGGATGGGGCAGCCACAGCTTCTCTGGGCAACCTGTGCCAGGGTCTCACCACCCTCACAGGGTAGAATTCCCTCCCCATATCCCATCTAACCCTGCCCTCTGGCAGTGGGAAGCCATTCCCTGTGTCCTGTCTCCATCCCTTGTCCAAAGTCCTTCTCCAGCTCTCTTAGAGCCCCTTCAGGCACTGGAAGGGAGACAGTTGAGTTAGAGTTGGCAGTACTTTGATATATAATTTTCCAAACATTGCAACAGGTTGAATTGTCTTTTCAACCAATCACCATGGAACTTGCTTCCAGAAGATGTAAACCTTTCCATTAATATAGAGAAGAAAATATATGTCAGTCAATTCCTGGTACAACTTGTGGATATTTCAATACCAGATTGAATCTTAGTCCTGATGAACGAAGGAGATTCAACTGCCATGAATTTTTTGTCTGACTTATAAGAATTTAATCTTAGTGATAAGATGGTGCAGAAAGCCACGCTGAGTTACTCTTTGTCTCAAGATTTAATAATTAATGTAATTTTTTTTCTTTTAATATTTTTCCTTTTTTCCCCTGAAGACACCAGGCTTGTGGGGCTGGAACCAAGTAGTGAAGGTTTGTTGTTGATGCAGAGATGCAGAAATTTGCCTTACTGGTGTCATATGCTTATTCTGAAAGACTTAAGAAGAATTTTTATTAAGAATAAAGAAACAGCTTATTCTGATGTTTCACTCTTGAATATATTTGTTGTCAACTTCTAACTAAACCCATGAATTAGAGTTTAATTTTTGATATTTGTATTTTGAGTTCCTTACCCTTCTGTCGAACAGATACTACTTATTTTTTTTTTTCCTTTTTGTGGTGTGTGAGTACACTTGAGCTGTAAAGATTTTTGAATATTTTCTCTGTCCTGTGTTCAGTTCCACTTGTAGTACTTACAGAAAAAAGTGGCAAACAGAAAAGGTTCCAGCCCAGACCCACTAATAGAATCATTTGCAAACCATTTTGTCTAATAGCAGTGATGGATATTCTCACCCTCAAATTTTAATATTCAGCCTTTTTTTTCTCTCTGGTTTCCATGGTAGCCTGTAGCAGCAGGATTATTCTTCAATTAAGTGCTGTGTGTAAAAATCACTTTATAGAGCTCTGAGCTGGCTACTTCCTTGGGAAGAACAGGCTGCTTTTCAGGAAGGAGAGCAGTCCTCAGCCCAGGAAATGCTCCCTTCTGCTTGTGCTGAGCAAAGCTTGCAGTTCCTTCTGACTGGAAACAGGGAGAGACATCATACTGTGATGAAAAATGTGTTTAACCCTTAGGGAGCTGGAGTCTTTGATCTCATGCAAACAGTTTAAGGTGGCAGGGATTGTGAAATGGGCAGTCTTCCCTGCATTTCTTTCTTACTCTTGTTAGCCTGTAATAACAGCAACCAAGTATTAAATGTCACAGAATCCCAGCGTGGTTTGGCTTGGAAGGGACCTTAAAGCTCCTATTGTTCCACCCCTTACCATGGGCAGGGACAACTTCCACTATCCCAGGTTGCTCCAAGCCCATCCAGCCTGGCCTTGGGCACTCCCAGGGACGGGGCAGCCACAGCTGCAGCCACAGCCACAGCTCTGAACCTGTGCCAGGGCCTCAGCACCCTCACAGGGCGGAATTCCTTCCCAGTATCCCATCCAACCCTGTCTTCTAGCAGTGGGAAGCTATTCCTCATTGTCTTGTCACTCCAGACCTTTGTCCAGCGTCCCTCTCCAGCTCTCCTAGAGCCCTTTTATGCACTGGAAAGTGCTCCAAGGTCTCCCTAGAGACCTATACAAATTAATTACGTGTATGAAGTCTCATTTGTAGGGGAAATGCAAGGAGGAGAAGGGGAAACAGAACATCTATAACAGTGGAATGAAGAATGGAAGGGTAAACTTGTGCCTTTAAATGCAGCAAAGTATAAGGGCAGAGGAAGAAATTATGGATCTGAAAACTAAAAAAAAAAGGAATGTGCTCTTTTGAGGACACATCTCCACAGAGGAGCTTAGGAAACAGGAGAAAAGAGAGGCAGGTGGGCAGGTGTGCATCCCAGTGGTTTTGCTTGGCTTCAACAGCCAAAATAGCAGTTTTCTCTTTTCACCTGATGAACACACTGGGAGACTGCTTTAAGCTACTGCAGAATGATGGAGCCAGAATATACCACTGAACAGGGCCAGAAATTACAATGTAACTCCATTTTTGAATATCCTCATCAAGCAGGTGATGCATAGTGTAACAGCCCTTGGTGTTTATGTTGTGAGCTTCAAGGACAATTTCATGGAGGAAGGACAAGAAAGCAGTTAATTGGTAGGAGTTTATGTTAGCAGGAATGAGAATGTAGTTATGCCCAAAAAAATAGGTATTGTATAGAAAACTCAGCCTTCTGGTGAAACTTAAAAATGTGAGTATGTTACAGGAAAGGCACCCTGATATTAAGGTTTCCAGACATCTTTAGTTCATAGTGGGAGAGAGGGAACACTGAAAAGTCCTGAAAGGAAGATTTGCTGACTGTGCTGAAGGCTGGGGGAAAAGATACTGTTTGTTATAAAATACTGAGAAAACTAAATGCCCTTCACAAAATAAAACACTCAATGGAAGTTCTGTTAAAATATTTCAGTTTACAGTATTACTCTGTATTTTTCCCACTTTAAAGATTTTTTCTACCAAGCTGTAAGACACAACCAGAGGAGGTACAGGATTGGTTAACCTGGTCTGGTGGAGGGTCTTCCTGTCCATGGCAGGGGCTTGGAACAAGATGAGCTTTAGGGTGCCTTCAACCCAAACCTTTCTGTGAGTCAGCTGACTGCTTTATCCTGTGTCTTGCATTTGTGTATCTACCAGGAATTCTATGATAATACATGGTGTGTTTACACAGCCATTTTTAATTTGCACAAAATACACCATTTCAGCTAATTCTGCTAGTTAAATTTGTAAGGTAGAGGATCCAAAGCATTGTAAGAGGAGTTATAACTAAGAATTTAAAGCATTTTTCTGATTAAACATGCTTTACTTGCAGTGCTCCTCTGTGTTTTTCTTCTTTCCTTTTTCTTTAGCAGCACTTGATTAGTTTTCCCCCTTGAGTCCACTGTCTTTATGTTAATTAATATACTCAGACTTTTCATTCCCTCTTGTATTTTGTCTGCCATTTATTACTGTTTGTCTTTTGGCACTCTTCAGGGCTTGCTGCTTTATTACTTATGTAAAGTTTTGGGGTTCTAGTATTAATAAGTTTATACAGGTGATTTTTTTTTTTATATTTTGCTCTCAAATACTCCTTAGTGAATCTTAGGCACAAACTGTTGAGAAACACATTGTGTGTTGAGCTTCCCTAGTTTTCTGCTCCTATTTCCACATTCCCTTTTTTTATTTGTCCTGTCAACACTGCTGTGATCTGTGTGTTCCAGCAGTTTATCTTTTCTCAATTCTGAGGTGACAGTTCCCTCTTGCATTGTATTTTTAGAAGCATATCCAGACTTTTATGGATTTTGGCTCTAATATATGCTCTCTCATTCTCTTATCCATGCCAAAACATGCTGAGCAACTATTCATTGTGTTGTTTTAACTTCACTTTTGATATGATGCTTCCTCTTATTTTTCTATAGTAGCCAAGTTCCAATCAAAAATTTAAAAATCAAAGTTTTCCTTAAGGGCATTTTTCTTCTAGTTATCTTTGTAAATCCCTTTTAAGTAAAAATCCTGTTTCTGCTCTGAAAATGGCCAGTCCAGGAACAGAGTCATTGATATCAAAAGCTTTTGAAGCAGCTGATAGAGAATCTGTGCCAATCCCAGAGGGGAGGTTTTTCAGATAACATGTGACATGTGTAAACCATTGCTGTTACTGGTTTGCTCTTCCTCCTCAAATTGCTTAAAGACTAAGCTCATAGTACCTAGACTTCTTAAAGTTCATGGAATGCAAACTTGAAGTCCTTGATTTTTTTCTGATAGATACATATTTGCAAAAAGGAAAAAGCAGGACTGGAGCCTAGTCCAGTCCTCTTCCTTATGTCCTCTGGTGAGGAAGTGCTTTCCTGCTTTGCCCTTTGTTCTTATGTTTAGGGTTTTACATACCCAAAGAACGGTGTCACACTCAGAGTACCTGGAGTTAGAATTGTTTATGTGCTGCTCTTTTGCACATTGATCCATGAGACTGCTGGGGGATACCTGGAAAACGGGGACTATGCAGTTAGGGACCACCTTGGAGATAGTTTAAATTGTCCAGACTCCTACAGGAACCTCAGGAATAAAAGCAAAAGCAGTCTGCAGCATCCTTATCAACCCTCTTGTAAGAACCCCCCCTTCCTGCACTTCTTCCCAGGCTCATTGGCTGGAGCAGAGCTGCACACGTCAGAGAGGCAGCAATGTCACCGCTGCAGATTGTTCTGGTGTCTGTGCTAATGAAGGCACACAGAACAGCAGACAGCCTTGGGACGTTGGTGACTCACCAAAGCTGACACACTAAGTCAAGGTTACACACAGCATCTGAAGTCTAGCACTTCTTAATTTCTGCTTTTATTTCTAAGCACAAAGGTTTTTGCATGTGATTTCTCAAATTCTTTGTGTTTCTCTGCAGAGAAAAGCTCTATATATGTGTTCAGATAGTCAGAAGGTAAAAAAGGGCTTTGGAATGGGCTAACAGCTAAGAGAAAATGGGTTGTTTTCCTAGAAAAGCACAAAGAAATAATTATGTGAAAAAATGAGACTTCCTCTTATCTTGCATACTTTTAAATGAGGAGAGAGAAAGATAAAGGCATTGTTTTGTGCCAGCTCAGCTAATTTTTTTCATTGTCTTTTTACAGGTCATTGTCAGTAAATGCTTTGGTCTTTAATATACTCTAAATAAGTGATTTTACAAGAAACAAAAGTAATGAAGAGGGATTTCTAGTGTATCTGTGTTCAGCTTTCCTGAATTATACAAAAGCAGGTGAATGTGCTCATGAAGCACAGGGTAAACTGTATGAGAAACAATATTCTGGATGCTGTGTAACTCCAGAAAAGATTGGGACACAACACTGCTGGGCAGGAGGTGGTTGTGCTGCACGTGAAGCTGTTCTTGAAGAAGCAGCAGCATTCCCAGTGTGTGTCCCTGTCAGTCTCCAGTTCAGTGGGAGGCCGAGATTAACAGAGATTGGGGTCATGGTTCACAGTGTTCCCCAATGACCTCATTGGCTTCCCTTCAACAACCTGTTTTTGTAAAATTCACTGGGACACTTTATATCCAATACCAGTCAGGTTTGGTTAAACAAAATTATTAGAATTTATTAAGCAGCACAGTTACAGACAGAAGCACATCCAAATCTCATTTCCTTCTTTCAGGTGAATAAAACCAGAAATGTTGCAGGGAGACGGTGCCTTTCACTTAAAGAGGGAAATCAAATGTTTTAGTTAGAAATTGTTTCCATGATGTTTGTGTACCTCCAGTCTCACTTTTTGAAGGACACCAGCTTTCCTCAAATTGAAGGTAAAGTTCTTCACCTTTGTGCAGCAGCTCTGCTGTGCTTACAAAGCCTCTGTTTTGCTGTTGTTTAATGTGTTGGCCTTTTTCCATCAAGTACAGGATGTGAGAGAACACCAGTCAGCCCTGGCCTTGTGGCTTTCTGGATGGTGCTGTTGAGCACTGAAAAGTAAGGGTTAGCTCTGGGGAGCCTGGAGCTCAGCAGTCTCTTTGGTGTGCCATTGCTGATAAGGTTTGGCACTCTGGATACCAAATGCAGACATCCCTGTAGTCCTGATCCTTCCCTTCCATGTGCTGGGGCAGCAAACAGTTACAGAAAAATGCAGAAGCCCTGAACTGAGGGTATTTCTTCAGAGCTGTGTCTGGGAAGCTCTCATGCAAGTAGCAGCAGCTTCCTTGAGGAAAATGAAGAAAGGGCAGTTCTCTCAAGGGATGAGAGGCAGGTGAGCAAGGAGCAGGGTATGACAGTCCATCAGCAGCTGCAGGGGACTCGTGAATGGCTTCCTGAGCTCCGTCAGACCTTTGGCAACTCTCAGGTGTGGCACAGAAGGACTGGCCTCTTGTTCCTCTCTTTTTTCCCCCTCTTGGTTTTCTTACTAGATACTGTGTTTTGTGGATTCTAGAGCCTGTCACATCAGTTGAAAATCTCTAGGTAATTACTTCTCCTTTTGTATTTTTTAGGACTTGCCTTTCATCTTCCCCACTTTACTACTTCCGAGACACGCTCAGAAATACAGGTAGAAATAAGAGTAACAGATGACTGAGGAAAGGATCAAAACTGCATCAGGGAAAGCAGAAAGACTGAGGGAAAGAGGATAGACCACAGCTATCTAATCCTCCTGTGATTTTCTTTTGCCTCCTGACTTTCTGGAAAGTGGAGGTACCATGTTTTATGGTGTTTTGTTTTATGAGCTGGAGAGATGTTGACACTGAGTAACAAGAGGTTTGTTTCTCTGATGAAGAAAATACCTTTTAGCAAAAACATGTGAAGGCATGTTGCAATGCTGACAGTATATGTGTGGGTTACTGCTGAGCTCTGGGAACCTGCAGATGGGACAGGCACATCCACAGAAAGTGGAAGGAAGGGTGGACACTGAAGTAAATGTCCTCAGTTTCTGTGAAAGTGAGCTTGAAGTCCTTTGAAGCATGAAACGTGGGTAAGTGTGATGTGCTTAAGAGAGTCAGCCTGGATTTCCAGAAGGCCCTCTGGGGAGTCCTCACTCTCCTGAGCGAGGGGAGACTGGGCAGCAGCATTGCTCAGTTTGAAAAAGGCCGAAGGAAGATCTTGCTGCTTCCTTCAGTTTTTGAAGGCCTAGAGAGAAGGGGGCTGCAGACTCTTCATACAGTTCTGTGGCAGGTAACAGACACAAGTTTGAAATGTGGGGAATTTTAGTTTGACAGAATGGAAAACATTTCTGCCATGAGGTCAGGCACTGGAGGTAGGCGGTCTCCCTTTGTGGGTTCACTGTCCTAGGACATACTCAGACTTGCCTGATCTAGCTGGATCTCTGCTTTGGGAAGTGTTTGGACTAGTGACAGTCAGGAATCCTGCCACCTGAAATTATTCTACAATTCTGGACTCCTAAGGAAGGTAAGAAGCTGTGAGTTTGCATTCTGTGGACAGTGTTTGGTAAAAATCAGGAAATAGAACGGGGTAAATAATCTGTGTTAAAATAGTAATTATATGCTTACTGCTTTTAAAATTGATGGATCAAAGCTTTTAGCTAGCCAGAAGAATGCATAATAAAGAATCTATAGTATATGAAGCCTATTCCAGTATGGTAGAACAGAAATCCATTATTTTTCCTTCAAGAAGCATTCAGTGTTTTAAAAACTGCTCTGGGGTTTATTGTAGAAAGTACAGTAGTGGTACAAAGCAATTGCTCTCCCTTGAAATTAGTTTATCAGGCCTTTGTTATTACATTACCCCACACCTGAGCTTGTGTTATAACAAGAGATGCCTGGTGCCAAGGCTCAGCTCACTCAGCAGATACTTGTGGCCAGTGGAAAACTCCCCCACCAGCCCAGGGCTGGGGCTGTGCCCCTGGGACAGGGCACAGGGAGGATGCCTGTTGTTAGCAATGGCAGTAGTGTTTCTCTCCATTGTGGCTGCAGGAATGTGTTCATGTTTGGGTTGTCAGGCTCTTGTCCTGTCGCCTGACCCCACTGAGGAGTGTCTGGTGCCTCTGTCTTTGCCCCCTCAGCTCAGGTGTTTATGCACACAGACAGGTTCCTCTGTGAGGAGGGAAGAACTTGTGCTCACGCTGGGCCCCTTGTTTCAGAGGGAAGCTTTTGTGGGGGCCTGTTCACAGGGTAGGTGAGGGGTGGACAGCAGATGTGAGGACAGCCTGTGATAAAGGCACGCAGAAAGAGGAGATAGACCTAAATGGACTTAGTGCAAATATTTACATTGTTGTATCTTACACTTTCCCTGGGCTCAGCCTCCACTACCTATGTTTATATTGCTTGATTTGAGTCACTTCTGACAGCAGGCAGCCAAAAGCTGCTTCCACACATGTGCTGATAGGCTGTAGCTACTCACATGCTGCTCTTGGAGCCTGCTGTCATTGTGAACAATCTGAAAATACAACCTCTGTGTTTGGCAGTGCTCTGAGAGGCAAAGTTAAGAGTTAGAAATAAAGGGCAAATTTGTGTACATATATTAGACACAAAAAATCTCTCTCAAACTTAGATTGCACCTGCATCTTGAACACTGAATGTGGTTATGACCATCCCACTTCCTAAAGATACACAAATTCAGAGAGAAAAAACCCAAGCAATGTAGAAAAGAATGGCAAATAGAAGAATAGTTTTTCCTGCATTGCAAAAGGATCCTGGTTTATCAAATAAAATGATCAAGCAGTAGTTTCAGAAATAGAATGAGGTACCTTCTGAAGGACTGTGGGGCTAAACTGCAGGCTGCATTGATGCACAGTTCTTTGGAGATGGAAAGTACAAATGAGTTAAGAGGTGATGGATCCACTATCAGCTGTTAAATCCAATAGTCAGTGTGCCTTAACACTCTACAGCTCAGGTATACTCTGAACTACTACCAAATGTGAGATTCGTGTGATGCTGACTTGTGCTTGCATTCTGCCTAACACCCGCTGCTGATTGCTGAGTCCAGGAATCCCGAGGTTAAATTTGTTTCACCACATCCACCAGGAACGTTCTTAACAAATATCTGCTTACAGCACGTGTGCAGGAAGCACAGCTTGAGCAGTGCTCTCAGAAATGAACCTTGGAACCAGCCCTGGGGGAACAGGTGGGAAGTTTCAGCAGAGCATTTGTTGGATGTGTGCTTTTACCTCTCCTCAAGTGTGAGAATCCTCTGTGGCCACAGACTCCTCATTCTGCCAGGGTGACCTGGGGCAGTGCAGGGCAGGGCATGGCTGCAGGGTGCCTGCAGAGCTGAGGGCTTCCAAGAGCAAAAGCTGTGAGACATTGCCAGGAACAAAGTGCTGCCTTTGGGGCAGCAAAGGCTCCTCAGCTTTTCACTCATGTGAAAATGTCACTGACTACTGTTCAAAGTTACCTGACAAAGAGGTTGGTGCTGTATGGGAATTGCTGCTTTAAGTCATCAAAGTATGAAAAGATCTATCTTACGAAGTAATTCAGGAAGAGGAGTTTGCCACTAAATCCTTGTCCTGGGTAATGTTTACATTTGTTCTGAAATCCAGAATAGTTTTCTTAAAAATGTCCAGGTGACAGAAGGGGAGAGTATGGGCACAGTACCATCACAAGGGAGACACAGTGTCCACCACGGAGTTGAAGTGGGAAAAGAGGAAGTTTAATTTTTCTTTTAGCTTATATAGATTTCTGGAGAAGAGACTACATTGGAAGACAGAGGTTCAACCTCTTCAATTCCACTGGTCTTAGAAAGTGTCCATCAATTGTCCTTCCTACAGAAAGGAATGTAAACAAGGTAAAGAATTCTGAAAACATTGCTTTGTTTACGTAAAAGTATGTGAGAAAGGGTGCCATCAAGGAGTGGAATAGAGCAAGTTAAAGATTGTCCAGTGAATTCTTACAATGTGGTGCTGACAAGTTTTTGATGCAGAAAATGAAGAACACAAATGGAAAATAATTTTCTCTAGAGGAAATTCTCATCATTGGGATGGAAATTTAATGAGAATAATAATAACAATTATAATAATGATGATAATAATAATAGTCCTGATTCTGTGAGAGCAGAGTGAAGAACAAAGCAATAAGGGTCTTCAAAAGAGGAAGAGAAAAATAGATATAAAATTTCTGTGTGGGAAACACAACCAAGGCAAAAAAATAAGAGTCCTGTTCCAAGATTTCTCTTTGAGACTCAACTGTAACCTAAAGCAAAGGAGGAATAGGAATTAAAGCAAGGGGAATGACTTGTTTCATTCATGTTCTGTGCAGTGGTCTGAAAATCATAATGGAATTTGAAAAATCAAATTACTGAAGGTAAAGATACAAGAATTGCAGGAGCATGATAAAAATCAGAGCAGTTCATCACATATGTAAAAAATGAAGAGTAACAAAATTCTCTTCTGCTGTGTAGCAGGGTTGATACGCAGAAAGTCAGTCAGAGAATTGGACTGCATCAAGAAAGTGCACTTGTCATAGCTATACTGTGTATAAGGCCTTCACATTGCAAAGAGATTTCACAGAACACATGCAAACATATATTTGGGTTTGTTGTAGGAAGATATACTTAGGTGAACCATTAGAATTCTTTTTAACAGTTGTCTGTGATTCTCTGTTTGATAAGGTTTTAATTGCACAAGACTATACTTATTTTTCCACTGGGATTCTTGCTGATTCATTCAGTAAGAGTTCACTGCATAAGCTGCTCTAGGGATGAATTAGCTGTGTGCCTTATAGGAAGCCTCTGTCTTTTGCATGTTGCTTCACTGGCATCAGAAGTTGGACAGTGTAGAGTCCATGCAGCAGGAGGAATTGGGGAATAAATCAATTAAAGGGTCTTTTATTCCTACATGTGCGGAAATTCAACCAAATATTTAGACTGATATCTTTCTCAAGTCTTGACCTCTAGTCTCAGCAAAGAGTTTCAGTTTGCAGGACAGAAATCAATAGAAAGTCAGGAGCCCTGGTGGGATTTAGGAGTCTCAGCATCTATTTGGATATGCTTCAACTGCCCCAGTACTGCTCCTATTTAAATTAATGATTAATATCTATTGATTCCAATGAGGTAAGAGCTACTTCAGTGTTCTTACGTGATCGTGAGCAAACCACAGAAAATGAACTTTTCTACTGGCCAGAGTACAAAACTACTCAGGTAGATTCAGGTAGCTCTCTTCTGGAAACAATCAGTAGAAGTGCTACAGCAGAGTACCCTGACCCAGGCTGAGCACTGAGAAATCATGTGCTCCTGATGGTTTGACTTCAGTCTTTATCATCTGTCACATGGAATTTGTCAGTACCACTTCTCAGATGATTGAAAACTGCACTTAAGGACATAATAGAAGTGGATTATTTCTTATGATCTAAATTATAAGTGGGGCAAAAGGTATAAGAGTTGCACATTGAATGATATCAAGGGAGATAAATACTGCCCATCCAACAGTTCTATAATCACCATCCATCTTCACAAATGTTTTTTTGAACTTGCCTTGTCTTGGCAATTTCAATTAGGTTCTGGTGCTGTGGTCCCCACTAATGACTTTGAGCTGATGCAAAAGAGCACATTGCGTTTTTCATGTACTTTCCTTGTGTCTTCTTCTCAATGCCTCTATAAATCTTTCTCCTGTTTTTCCAGTTTGTGTTTGAGAGATCAGTCTAATCAGTTACCATGAATTTAAGGTACCACAATTAATCTTTCTTTGCCATAGGCTGTGTGCTTATTTCATATCCATTCACCTCAGTCTTGAGCTACAATTTTCCCACTGCTTTTCTTGCAGCTTACTCAGCGTGGACAGGTGGTCTGAAAGAAAAGGGATGAAATTGTTTGTGTA
Source organism: Cettia cetti (assembly GCA_013401135.1). Lineage (NCBI taxonomy): Eukaryota > Metazoa > Chordata > Aves > Passeriformes > Sylviidae > Cettia > Cettia cetti. Next base: position 35,402 of record VZUI01084282.1, on the reverse strand, counting down.
GCTTTGGTGAATAAAGGTCCCAGTGATGAAAACTGACCATATAGCGTAGGTAGTATCCTCCATAGTATATAATTTATTACCATCTGGAGTTTAGATTTCAGGACTGTGGGCTGCTAGAGCTGATGTTTCTCTCATCTGACTTTTCCTGTAGAAATCCCAGAGCTGCCATGTGCAGGCAGCCATTGGAGTGTGGCACTTGGTGTGATGGTGTTCCCTGATTGCCAGCAGTGCTCAGTGCCAGTACCTCCTGTTTGCAGCAGGAAAGGCAGTCATGGGACCACCCACATCCCAAGGGTAACCCTGTTTAACTCCTGGTAGTAAAGACTGGTTTGTTGCTCAGACTCAAGGGCTTACACATCCTATAAAGCTCTTGGACATCTTTATTGTTGCTTTGCTTTTACAGGGCTTACTAATAAAGCTGGTTATTCTTCTCACTGTAAATATATGTTTCCAAGCCACTGAGTCCACAGTGTGTTATGCTTCCTAGAAATATTATGTCTGGTTTTGTATTCAGTTCAAGGTTTTTTGAAGTGTATTTATTAGTTTTGCATCAGCCCCTTCAGTTTTTCCTTCTCTCATTGAAGTTAATTTTTCTGCTCTGTGTGGTTTTTTCCTTTTCACTCTTAAAGGCCGTGTTGGGTGCTGTGATTATTGACAAATTACATTCATACCTGTTTTAGCTGAAAGTTAAACTGGAATTTGGTCATTAAAGAAATACACATACATGTCAACAAGAAGACTTTTGAAAATACAATGTATGTGAATAGGTTTTAACTGAGAACTTAGTCCTGAAGTAAAATAGGCTTCTCAGTTTTTTAATGGATCAAGATCATTTCAATTCTCTTCAATAAATAGAGTGAGAACTTCATGGCACAGGTAAAGCTCAGCTTAGAAAATGGCATGAAGTGACTTGAGTAAGGTAAGGATTTCAGGGATGCATGCCACTCCTGCAGTTTTATTTTATAGATTATCTGTTACATTTTAAGGATTCACCTGAAAATGGGAAAGTTTTGCTTTTCACTAATCATAAAAACTGTGAGTTTAAATAATGTTGACCGTTGCAGTGCTGAAGTGTTGTGGTGACACCACGAAATCTGAGCAAAACCTTTGTAGCATACTTAGAGTGCTAAATGAGTTTTCCAGAAAAACAGATGGGGCTGTGCTGTGGTTGGGTGGGGGAGAGGAAGTGGAAGGAAAAACAGTCAGGCCAGAGCCATTGCCTACTGTCAGATAAGCAGAAACACTCCTTGTGCTTTCCATGACTTCTGTAAACTGGGTCCTGAAAAGTGGGGGAAAGAATGGGACATGACACTGGTAAGTGCTGTTCTCCACTCGGAGCGCCTGCTGATGCTCCCTTGGCAGTGTGGGGCTCTTACCCACCCTGGCAGCCCTGGAAGTGGCAGGAGTGTGTCTCATGGTGTGCACAGCCCTGCCTCCTGGTCCCAAAGAACACAATCACCCCAGCCTCACCTGTGACATCTCTGCATGGGGACCAGTGACACCCTCTGAGTGCCCAGGGAGAGATGGTGCTCTCTCAGTTCTGCTCATGCAAGGTAAACAGCCTGGCTCTCACTGCCAAGAAACTGAGGCTTAAGAGGCCATAAATAGATAAGAATAAAATAAAAACCAGGACTATAAACCGGTAAAATAGCAAAGGTCAGTAGGTTACTCTTTGACTGAGGAGTATGCTGCCAGTGGGAAGAGCAGCAGATACCAACCAGCATGCTGAGAGAAAGGGGCATTCCTGCAGCAGAGGGTGTTTGCAGTAGTACCTGTCTGCTGTTCTGAGCCATATGGGAAACTGCTTCATTTAGCCAAAACAAAACTTCCAGGATTGGGGGAAAGATTAAAATATATCTGCATGTACAGATGGTTTCCAAGCTGAGAAAATGTATTTTCGACTGTCATGTGGTAGTATTCTCTTGGGTTGATATATTGCATTAGTAATTGTTTGTTAATGATATGGAATTGTTTGTTAATGATATGGAAATTACCATGCACATATTTAAATTGCCGTTGTCAGAATTGAGGTTGAGAGTATTACTGGGTATGAAATAGATAACAGATATTATTTCATGAAGAAGCAAAGGCAATTCAAGAAATCAATATTAATTTGCTTTGTAAAACTGTACCCATACTAACATAGAGAGACTTGGTGCTCTAACTGTGCTTGCATGTTTTGAAATGCATATATTTCTGATGCTCTTTTTTAAAGGAATAAAATACCAGAATTAAAACACTTGTTTAATATTTAGTATGTTTAAAATATCTTTATTTATCCTTTGTAGAACAACTAATACTGTTAGCTGTTAGGCTGCTTCTATTACGATCTGAATTTTTGATGCCATGCAGTGGATCATTAATCCAGTCAAACTTTTTGCAAAAGATGAGAGACTTACTCTTCGTAACGTTAATGATGTTGGGATGGATTTTGTAGCTCTGCAGTTTGCTTAATTTTTCTGAATTTTCTCCATTAACAAAAGAAGATTGTGAAGTGATGAAGAGAAGATCATGCAGCAGCAAAAAAACCCCAACTTTGTGTTGCCTTGGGTTATATGGTTAGATATTTAGATAGTGTCTAGTTGCAGAGGCAATAATATTTCAGAGTACCTTACTTGTATACTGATCAAATTTTGATCAAGACACAAGAATTTTCATTTATAGCTGTTGAGTTGTTCTGTTTCCAATTTTGGTGGCTTTGTGTGATTAATGAAAAATTAATCCTATGGACGCCAGTGTTCAGGTGACAAGGGGGAGTGGAAAATCTACATGGAAAGAGTAAGAGAGATACAGTTGCTGCTTCTGGTGCTGAGCTGACTCACATCTTGGCTGAGCCCTTTGGAGCCTTTGGGTTTGGAAACATGTCTCAGTCACTGAACCATGCTGGTCCTGAGCTGAGCAGTGTGAAAACTCCCAGTGCATGGAGAACATGGGTATCTGTCATCCAGGGCATTCGGCGTGGAAAGCACAGAATCGCCAGGAGGGGCTGTGAAACTGAAAGATGGTGCTCTTTTGATTTTGCACACACAATTGAAAGCCTTGGGCAGCTGCAGACATGACATGAGTCCTCCGTGGTTATCACTGCTTTGTCACACTGGCTTGGCTGCAAAGAGTGAAAGGATGGAAAATGGTACTAATTCCTTGTTTGAAAGCACATTACAGGACAGATGAGTTCTCTTTCCCTGCTTCTTCAAGAGACAGCTTTTTTCAAAGCATTCCTGTTATTGTTGCACTCTGCTTACTCTTACATGTATCACTGAGCTGTTTGTTTAGCAGCAGAAAAACATTGATATTTTGATGTAGCAAAATCATGTTGTGTTCATTTCTTTTGTTCTTCCATTACATTACAGGTACGGTAAGAATCGAAATGTTCAGGAACATGCAAAATGCAGAAATCATAAGGAAAATGACAGAAGAATTTGATGAGGTAGAGTATGCAAATAGTTATTTGAAGCATTATGAAATACATCACCATATACTTCTGGTTTAAATTAAAAATGCTGTGGGCCAGTAGATATGCCACAGTATGGCAAACTGCACTGACAAGCAAAGCAGCAATTTCAGCTGTTGGATGCAGAGTGTGACAGGGCAGAGAGAGATTGATCAGAGCAGGCAGGAGGAGGAACTGGAGAGCTCTCATTCCACTGAGAGTGGTGCTGGCATGCTGGGTGCTGAACCTCAGCTCTTGGGAGTGCCATTGTACAACAAAGCGCTCCAGATTCCTGACACATCAGATCCGTGAGACAGGATCGCAGCATTCTGCTCTATTTTCTCTGTGCAAATTAATGTTTTGTGCATTTTAAATGGAAATTTAAACCAAATAGGAACTTGACATGAAAATTACCATTTTGGAACAGTGATACAGAAAGAAATACTCTTTCAAAAGATCTGAGCATTTTGTTTGTAACAAGTAAACTACAATTCAGACTGGATATCTTCTGTCAAAATAAACACGTTCCTAATGTCTTTGCAAAGGTGGTTTTGTGCCAATGAGCCTCCCTGTTTATTGAAGAATAATGTGTTGTTTTTATTTGTCATTCTCCCTCGGCTTGAAGGAACAAGATGACGTTTAGTTTGGAACCGTAGACCACAATGGCTACACCAACATTAAAATAAATTAAATGGGAAGACCTTTAATACTCGATCTTTTTCTTGTGTTGTTGTGCAGGACAGTGGTGATTATCCCCTGACCATGCCCGGGCCTCAGTGGAAGAAGTTCCGCTCCAACTTCTGCGAGTTCATCGGGGTGCTGATCCGGCAGTGCCAGTACAGCATCATCTACGACGAGTACATGATGGACACGGTGATCTCGCTGCTCACCGGCCTCTCCGACTCGCAGGTCCGCGCCTTCCGGCACACCAGCACCCTGGCTGGTGAGTGAGCTGCCCCAGGAGGGTCTGTCACTGAACTTCCACTGCTTACCCACTGCCAGAAGTACTTGTAATTTGGATTGAGGTGGACCCTGACCTGCATTAAAACTGTGGAAAGCTTCATCAAATCCAAGTACCACATATGGTACAACTATACTTAAAATACTCCTTTTTTATTTGGAAACTAGTGTGCTGAGGTATGTAGGGATTCCTGTCATCCCCAGGTCCTCCAGTGAATCCTGAGAATCAAAATGGCGTGCTTGTCTTGTATTTTGCTGTTATTTGTTCACTTGTACAATATGTTGGAGTAATTTTATATTTTAGAGTATAAATTCATTCTAAAGAAGTATCAGGACAATTGTATTATCAAAGAGTTTCCATTCACCAGAAAAAATAATCTGTGCCTTAACTCTGGAGAAGCATAAGGTTTGGGATTACTGGGCCAGGCTTGTAGGGCTCCCTGTCTTCAGCCTGCAGCCACACCACCTTTTAGTGCAGCTGCCTCACCTAGGGAAAGCCCTGGGTATATCACTAGGTAGAAATGGGCTTTCTTTGTGTATTTCATCACCCCTCTATGAGGTGTCTCCTCTAAGAGAGATGAATTGCTCTCCACAAGGAACTATTTTTCTCAATTAGAAAGCGTTACTGTGGTGTCTGGCTTAGTTGTAGGTATCTACATCTGGTCATGTCAGGTAATAAGAAATCCATCTTATTGCAAGGTTCATAGATCATGCCAGATATTTGAAACTCTGACATTCATAATCTGAATGTTTCTATGGCCAGCATTTATTACTATTTAGTCTTTCCACAATCAGCCTCATACATATTTTTTCAGTTTCAAGTGTACCAATACCCAGTGTTAAACAAATACAATCAGAACCATCTCTTGTTATGAATCAAAGTAAGAGGCAAATTTCCAATGATCAACTCCAGATTTGAGTGGATGTTGATTTTAAAACTGAAACCCAAACCCTTCAACTCACAGTGACTGATCTTCTTTGGAAACACATTCCCTTGTGTTCTTCACCATACTTAGCAGTGGGATGGTAAAACAGTGAATTATGCAGCCTTAAGCTTCCAGGTTTGGAGTTTTCCTCTTCAAATTCAGTATTCCAAGGTGAGCACTCTTTTGAGCCTAGATACTCTGCTGGAAATCCATGCCTATTATTTAAACTATATTTCCTTCCATCTGTAGCTGTCTGCATTTCTGGGTGGTTTTCATTTGCTGTTTGCTCAGACTGTGATTGATTGGTTCATAGGGAAGAATTTATGGAGTGAGATCTGTGCTCTGGTCCCTGGGATTGATTGGTCCTTCCCTGCATGGGCCATTGCAGGGATGCCCATCATGAATGGGAGCTGCCAAAGATCAACATTTACCAGTGACAATATCTGCCATTTATTTATTTATTTGCATGTTGTAACAAGCTTGAGGCTTTGTTTTGATTCTACAAATTTCCTCCAAGCTTTTAGTACATTTAATTGTAGTCCCAGAGAGCAGAGGACAACATGATGCCATGGAGCTCAGTCTTGATAAAGTTTTTGAAAATCTACTTGTAGACTGGCATTTTTTCTTGAAGGACAGTTTCTAGGTCCTTGTTTTCAGTGTTCCTCTGTGCTAGTCAGCTGGAATGAGAGATGATTCACTGTAGGAAGATGTACCTGTAGGTTACCAGTTTTGAGCTATAGCAGTGTAAATCAATCCAAGTAGCCTCACTTTTCTATTTGTGTGGTTGCTTTTTCTACCTTGAAGCAATGTTGCATATTTAGAGGAGCATGCAGAGAGGATGTGATAGTTTGTTGCATTATTTTCCCAGTTTTTCAATATTGTAAAATATGTTGTACTATGTAACCACACAGAACTTGGGAAAGACCCTTATTAATGTTTTTTATAAAAATAAATTTTAGTACCAAAAAGCAGACACGAACAATATCATATCCAGCATGTGTGTGAAAATAAAAATGGCATTTTTATATGGCTGTACAGCTGACTTTAGAGCAGTGTCAGACCTGCATTCAGAGAAGCTGTGCTGTGGTCCCTTGTGAACTGAGCCATCCTCAGCAGCCACTGATTAAAGTCACCCTTAGTACGGAGCCATCTCTGCTGGCACTGTTCTGTGCAGAAATGGCTGTAACTCCCCAGCAGCTGCCTTCATGGTGCCCTGATGCTGCAGGCTCACCTGCTGGTTCCCTGGTGCACACAGAGCTTGTCTGGAGAAGACAGCAAGGAGCACTGCCTGCAGTGTGGGATATAGACTCTGCTTTCTGAGCATGGGCCAGTGACCTGGGTATTGCCTGGGTGGAAGTGCCAGGGTCGAGAGGCTTTTTGCTGTGAGTATGGATCTGCTGAGGAAATATTTTCTGAGCTGTGACTACAGGTAAAGAGTCATAATCTGTCTTGTGCCTTTGCAGCTATGAAGCTTATGACTGCTCTTGTGAATGTTGCCTTAAACCTGAGCATTCATCAGGACAATACACAGAGGCAGTATGAAGCTGAGAGAAACAAAATGATTGGCAAAAGAGCTAATGAAAGATTGGAGCTGCTGCTTCAGAAAAGAAAAGAGGCAAGTGAAAAGACAATTTTTTTTTTCCTGGTTCATGTGCATTCCCTCCAACAGAAAGCCCAGGGTGGTTTGTGAGTTGAGTACCACGGTGAGAAGGAGCTTAGTTCTGCAGTGATGTTTGTGTGATCTCAAGCACACTACTTAAATCCTGTATTGCCACGTTCAGTTGAGTTTGTGGCACTGTTCTGCACGCAAAGGAGAATTCTATTCTCAGGCTTCTGCGTATGACCAGGCAGGAAGAGTCTCAAATTGTAAGCAGTCACTGTTCTGATGATGCAGAAAGATTCTGCCAAGATGGATCACACATTCCCTCCCTGTACTGCCCAGTTTTCCCCTGATCACTGCAGTTATTCCACAGTGTCTCAGAGCTTCTTTTTTAGCTGCTTTCAGGAAACAGTGGAGTTGAGGCTATAGCACCTGTTCTCAGGGAGAAGGAGCTAGGGAGACATTAAAGTTGCCTTTAGTAAGCACCAGTCTGGCATTAGGTGAGAATAAACATTAGAATGTTGCTGTAATTGTCCCTAAATAAAGTATTATATCACAGGAAATTTCAGTTTAGAGGTGTACTTAAATTTAAAGATGACAAGTAGAAAATTAATACACGTACACCCAAACAACCCTAATGTGTAAAGATGCCAAGTAAGACTCATAAGAGAAACTGAAAAGTCAAAGTTTGTATGGCTTAGATTTAAATTTATGATTTAATATATTAGTTTTGAATTTTCTCCACAGCTGTTTTACTCTGTGGCAATTAAGGATGTCTGGGTGTTTTGCCTGTGTGCACCTTGAATTCCTTTAGGTGTAACTTTGACTCAGAATTTCTTGACTTTGTAGTCTTTGTCTGGGGTTAATTACAATCATGTATTTTTATTTTACCCCTTTGATCTGTAGCACAACTTTATTTGGTTTTCATAATTCTTGAAAAGCATGCATTAAGGTACAATGCAAGAACAATCTCTCCTGCCCAAAATGCAAGAGAAACATTTTTAATTAAATAATAAATTGAATGTGAGTTCTAAAACATTTTGAAAAGCAGAATAGCTGAAACAGAGTTTGTATTCCACGTTTGTTGATTGTTGCTTTGAATTTGCAGAGGACAAAGGCACTAATTGCACTGATTTCCTCGGGCTGGTGGCTCTGTGGCTGTGGACTCCTCTCTGCCAGTTCCCCCAGCCATTCTTTCAGAGCTGCAGGACAGCCTCTCTCTGGGGAGCTGTAGCAAAGATGCCCAGGCTGCACAGGGCTAGGAGCCTTGGCAGGAGCATTTCTTAGTCCTTACCTTTGGCTCTGTGTGTTCAGAGCTCTCATCTTACTGCATTGCTTGGGAATAGCCAGATGGAGTATTTCAGTGGGGTTAAGCACACCAGGGGCACCTGGACAGGAGATCCATTAGGATTAGATGGCTTAATGCTCTGTGTAAGAATTCCTGACATAATACTGTATATTCCCAGTATTTAAATACTCTGAATTGACAGTGGCATTCTGTGCTGGCATTTCCTCATTTGATTCTTGGATGAAGTGCCATCCTAACAACCCCTCCTGAGCACATACATGTGCTTCATGAGCTGATAGAGGGATAGTTCACCAACTGAGTGTGGCAAGTTAGTCTGAAGCAGAGGAGATGGAGCACTTCCTGAAGTGTTTCATCCTCATGCCATCATCTACAGGCCTGGTGGGAGAGCCATTTGTGGAACTCTGTCTTATCAATTAGATTTTCAGCTCAAGTGGATGATTTATGTAGCAATATGCCACAAAGCAAAGAAAGGGGTTTTTTTTAGTATCTGCCAGTAGTAATTCAAATTTTGTGTTTGTCATACATGTCCTTTTGAGCTTCCAAACCTGCTTGCAGAGCCAACAAGAGAATGTTTCCCTCATTATTTACCTTTGTTTAAGAGGAGGAGTGCTAAATCATTTTTTATTGGTAAGAGCAGGAGTCCCAAGACACAGATGCTCTCAAAATGCTTGAAGTTAAGCACTCAGATTCAAGTGCATGGTTTAAAAAACTTGAAAGTGTAGAAAGTAATTAGAGTTTTTGAGAAAATTCATTACTGAATCTAATATATATTTGAGAATTGTATCCTTTAAATGCTAGTACACAGAGGTAAAAGGGATCTCACATGGACCTACTGAAAGTCTGATTCTGCTTCCACACCAGCTATGTGTGACCTGGATACCTGTACCAGATAATAATTTACCATGTTTATAGTGAACTGTAAATTCTGTGCAGAAGAGGGAGGAAAGCCATCTGTGCTGTCCCTTCAGCTGTGCTGCTTGGGCCTCTACATGCTGCTTCACTTTGCACTCAGATGGCAAAGTATACTTTTTTCAGAATCTCAACTTTTTCATGGCTCAGAAAGTCCAGCCTCTCCTACCTGTCTTCTGTGGTGTGGTTTTATACCAAGAAATCATTCCCTGAGTTCTCTGTGAGTTTCCACTTCCAGGGCCCTGGTAGTTTTTCAGAAAGCCTCCTGGGGCTTCTTGGTTTGTTCCCATCCTCATTTTACTGCACAGCCTGTGCTAGGCTGTCTCTACCCCCATGTTGCTGTGGGTGTTTCCCTGCCTGTAGCCTGTGGAGCTATCCAGCTGAGGTGTGATTAGGAACTCACAGTCCCCTTTGGGTTATGAATTCTCAAACAAGCATTTAGGCTGTGCATATTTGGGTTGAGCTGATGTTGCAAATAGTGCTTTTCCCAGAGGCCATGTCTAAACATGCTTGGTTCATGTATGCAGAGCTGGTGTGGACCCAGCTCTTTGCACATAATAAATTTTACTGTGAAACTAGTTTCTTTGGCAGGCTTTTGACCACTTAGTCAAGAGCCCTCAATGCCTTAGTTTCTTTACATGCAAAATGGACACAGCACCTTACACTTCGGTGAACTTGGAGGCTTCACTCCCTGAGTTCTGAAGCTACTTGAGCTCTTACCTGGAATATGCAGTAGAAATATTTGGCTGAAAAATAGAAGCCCTTAGGTGAAAGTGTTTCAGAGCTCATGCCATGCAGGAGCTCAAACCAGCTGATCACAATTTTGCCTCTGGCTTTAAACCTTTTATCTGTTAAACATATACATCCATAATTATATAAGTTTAATTATTTTATCCATATGTGCACTCTACTAGCAAGGCTCTGTTGTGGTTTTCCTACTGTGAGAATGAGGGCAAATTTACATTACCACTTTGTGGTGCTGTGCTTAGACTGTAATGAACACCTTGATGGAAGAACAATGGCTGCTCCAAGAGCTGATTGGATAAAACTGGTGTCATCTTATTAACAAAACTGCATTTAGGTGTAATTAAGTTATACTTAGTTTAATGCAAGATATGACAGTATGAGAATACTGTAATTAATTTGGAGTTGTGTTAACATATTAATTGACACAAGCCACCCATAGTACTTGCAAAACGTGCTCATATCACCCAGGAAGTGACAAGATTTTTAAGAAGATGCTCTTATTTATAAAAGTATGCTCATAACACCCTTTCATTTGGAATTGGGTTTGGTTTCTTGCAGTCTAAGGCCTGGATGTCAAGTGTGCTCCAGTCTTGGAAATCTTCCTGCTTCTGAAACTCAGTTATTGTGGGTGCTGAAGCTCAAGCAACTGACAGTCTTTTACTTAGGATGAAAAGCATCTTCAACTCCTTTCCTTAAATAGACCATTAATATTTTCAAAACTAATCTGTAACCAGCTTTGTTTCTGCAGCTGTCATTCACTCAGCTCTGTGTTTCCCCGTGAACACAGCACTGGTGAAATTACTGCATGCATTGTCTCTACTTTTCTCATTTTGAGTAGCAAAAGAAGATGATCACGTCAAAGAACTAATTTGAGAGACTAAACTGGTATTTGTAATGAATGTTAATTTTCTTCCATTAAGACATTGCATATATAAATGTAAATATTTGTATGTGAATGTACACAATATAGGCATGTGCTGGAAAAGGAGAAATGGTGAATTTACTCAAGTGCTCTTCCAAAGTCTTCTAAGGTTACCCAATAGGTAATTGTAGAATACCGAATTTAAAAAAGCAATGATCTTTTATTTATTTTGTGTTTTGTTTTTCACAGCTACAAGAAAACCAAGATGAAATCGAAAATATGATGAACTCTATTTTTAAGGGTATATTTGTTCATAGATACCGGTAAGGAAACGCATGTTTCAGTAGGCTCTGCTAACAAAGTGTGGTCATAAGGAAAGTCAAGGGCAGTTTCTGGGTTGATTTTCTTCTGATGTAATATTCTAGATGCTGCAAGATCACTGTCAAAAACACTTGAAGTTATGGATGAATATACAAATTGTAACCTCTAATAATTACTCGGTAGAGCCATCCACAAAACTTTATTTTAATTCTGTAGAAACAGCTTTAAAGGGTTGCAGGAGAGATGGGTTTTGAATCTTTGCGTTTTGAAAAGAAAAATTGTCCATGTTGGGAGCACAAAAATGACATATCTTAAGAATAATCAAATAATTACTGCGTATCATAGGGATAGCAGTTGTCCTCCAGCCTGTATTTCCTTTTGCATGTCTTGGGTGTAAACAGCAAATTTGAAATATGGTTTACTAGAGAGCAGTAGTCTTTTAAAATAGATTTAGGATTGTTGTGCATCATAAGGTGCTTCAGAGCATCTGCATCACCTTGGTGCAACCAGCTCTTTAAACGTTAATTGACTTGCTGAAATCAAAAGATAAAATTCAAGGGTACTAAACTAGGCAATTAACCTTTCAGATTTCAGTTCTGCTTTAAAGGTTTAGAATTTATGGAATCTTTTAGGAAAATGGCAGGAAAATAGGGTGTATGAGAAGAGGGTTAGAAGGTGAAGAGGAACCCATTATTCAGTTGGACAGAGGGATGGTTGTAATTTGGAGAAAAACACACAGGAAACTGGGAAGGTGCTCGTGTCAACAAATGTGTGAGTGTGAGCAGCACAGTGGGGTTTAAGAGTGGCTCCTCAGTACCTGAGCGTGGAAAGAAAGTTCATGGTTTATGGTCAGGAAGCCTTGAGCTGCTTGGCATCAGGAGGATGGGTATATGCACAGCCAGCAGGTAAATAAGTGTGCTAGATCAGTGTAGTGCTCACACCATTTTGTTAGGAGAGCAGCTTTCATGCCATAGATAAAAAAGCTGAAGAAATTAAATTGTAAGAGTGTTTCCATTTTTATCCCTTCAGAATTTAGTGTATTGTATCAAACAAAACATTGCCTTAAAATATCTTCTTAGTAGTTCATGCTCTTATATGGGGTTTGAAAAAGACTCAGCCTTTTGGTGGTCTGCATTCTGATGCTTTTGCTTTTTCTTTTGAATTCCTCCTTTTGTAAAAGAGTTTCTTTTCATGCCTCCTGCCACCACTAGTAAAGACCTGATTTTGCTGATGTTGCTGTAAAATAGGAGAGGCCAAATAAATAAACTCCATCCATGCCCTGGAAAAAGGTGTCCCTGTTAGACCATGGGGAATTGACTGAAATCAGACAGGCACTGCTTGTGCCACTGCTCAGAGGGGTCAGGAGGAAGCTGCTCCCACCCTGCCCCCAGAGCCACCTGTGTGAGCACTAGCCATCCTGACCTTTTGGGGAGCCCCAAAGAGACTCTAACAACACACCAAACTATGAGTAATGGTACACAACAGGGAGCACAGAGTGAGACTCCTGCACTCACAGCTGGATGAGAAAATAGAGGGGGAAAATGTCTGTGTGGAACCCAGCTAACTGATGACAGAGCCCATAAGGGATAAAATGTAAAGGATTTTGACCTATTATCTGCTTTCATAACTTCTTAATTTCTTGGACTTTCCTTCTTTCAAATAGTTCAAATGGTTTATAAACTTCACATGATTTTACAGGTCTTAGACCATGCACAAGTGGTGATGATTTCAAGAGAAAGTTATTTTAATTATTCCCAGAGAATAAGTCCCATCCTTCAATATGATTCAGACTCAGCCACAGTGATTCATGCTTAGTGACCTTTGTAGCTTAAATAACCAAAATAAAACCCTCAAAACCATTTAATTCAGAATGTGTCTTCTGACAAGTGTTGCAGTGAGGTTACGTCTTCTTTCTGTAGATTGACTTCCAATTTACTGGGAGATTTCAGTGCTCACTTCTCTTATCAAGAAAAAAAGAAAGATTTGCAGAAATAGCTAAATAGTTTTGTAGGTATAATGCTAGTTTAGTATGAACAGCAGATTTGGTCAAAAACTGAGATATTCTTAGTAAACATGCAGGAAGTGTACCCACCTCACTGCATGTTGCCTTTTCTCCTTCCTCAGCTATTTGTTTTCACTAAGTTTCTGTGGCTTTATGATATATTTGGTTGTCCAATGGGGTTTTTTAATTTTTTTTTTTTTTAACTTTAAAAAGGGATTTTAAACTTTTTGGGTTTTTTTACTGAAGTCAAAAGCTGAAAATTGCTTGCAAGGTATATGTGTAATAAAAAAAGAGGGGAAGTCTATTTCTTCATTTCACTTGTATCTCATATCACAGATGACTGAATTTGAGATAATTGCCACATGGCTGCTCAGATGTAATGAGTATTTATAAAATGTTCATCCTTCTGAACCATTATCTGAGGTGTCACAGTTTCAGTTTGGCTCTTTCCCTGCCTACGACTTAGCACTGTGTGTCCAGATACATTCCCCTTTCAGAGGATAAGACTGACAGATCTTGGATTTCAGTCCTACTTCATAGCATCATTTTTGTTTTGAGTGCCTACAGACATTTTCCTCCAGGTGTGACTGTCCAGAAAAACAGAACTGTTACAGTTTTAGCTTATGGCAGGCCAGAATGGGGACCCTCACACTGATGGACACAGTGTGTTTGAGAGTTTATGCAGGGCATGAGCCTGTCCTGAAGTAATGTTTTGTCAGTGCTGGCAAATAAGGTAAACCTTGCCAAATCTAGATGGCATTGCCATTTTTATGGAGAAGATGCTTCTGTCTCCTTCCAAGGGGTTCCTTTGCCTGCTACAGAGCAAATAGGATTATGGTGACAAGTTACATGGAAATTCCACTGTGGGAAACAAGACATGACCAAAAGGGAGAAGGGGTTATTGGATGGCAGTTTGGTGAGGAAGCACAAACCAGTCAGCACAGGAAAATAAAGCCTAAGCCAAACCAGAGAAAAATCCTTCTCCCTGCACCCTAAATGTGTTATCCTAAGGAGGCAAAACGTGATTCTTAGGTGACAAGGAAATACAAGAAAATGCGTTTAGGTATGTTTGAAAAAACAAACAAATCACTGGTGTCACTTACAGGCATAAAGAAAAGAGAAGGCAAAAAGTTACACCATTTAATTTGAGTTTGACCTTTCTGTGAAGTTTAAAAGCACACACTGCTCCCATCCCTGCAGAGCTGTGCCTCATACTTCAGACAAGCAGAGGTGGTGGGACAGGAACTCTTTGAGAAACACTGGGGTCAGAGGTACATAAAGCTACATCTCAGAATCCACATCATGCCTTCAAACAATAAATTCCTTGGTCTGGCAGGAGCACTGGATAATCAGCCTAGTAACAGGCTATTGAAATAGATATTTAAATAGCCACTTGTGCACAGGAACATTTAGGAATGGGAGTGCTGTGTGCCAGCCCCTCCCATGAGTGGGATATGCAGTGAGCATTCACCAGAACTTCTGGAAGTTGACTCTGAACTCTTCTTACACTTCTTCTTTTATGGGGTCCTAATTCAGCTCCAGAGATGAGAGTCATAAAGAAAGAGAAGTAGAAAAGATGTTTTTGTCCAGTTCTCATAATAATTACATCTTCAAAATGTTTCTAAACTGACAGGCAGCCCAAGAGATGGGCCCAGTTCTATCCAAGTGGCAGTGGTGTGGTCCTGTGCAGCTGCTCCATTTCCTTTCCCTTGGGTGGGAGTTTGACTGAAATATCTGTATTTTTCTGTTCATACTGGTTTGCCTGTTGAGTGATCCCTCTGTCTTCTGGTGGTTATCTGCAGTTCTGGCTGTCTCAGAAGAGGGGCTGAGAAGCAGCATCTCCAGTGGTTAGGCTGGGCAGGCAGGTGCAGCCGGAGTAGTGGGGCTCCTTCGGGAGCGGGCAGGAGCCGTGAAGCAGTTCCTGCTCTGCTGCTCATCTGCAGGCCGTGCCTGGGTCTGACTCAGCACTGCAGTGCTGCAGGATGTGAGCATCCAGGGCACTGCACCTCAGCCAGGTTTGCTTAGAGGGCTTTCAGTTTAGTCTTGATTAACCTCACGAGTTTGTGATTAAACAGACTGAAAGAACCTGTGAGCTGGAGCTGAGGCTGACAACCGCTCCAGCAACCCTGCTCTGCACCTGACATTTCCCAAATATCCATCAGAGACTCTGTAGCTCAAGTCCTGAATACTTCTGGCCTTAATTGTAATTCTTGTGTGTACTTTGGCATGAAAGGTACACTGAAGCGGCACTTGGAGTGGCATTGGTAAAGTCTGTTTCCTGACACTGCTGTGGTTTGTCCTAAGCTTTATGGTCTTGCCTTGTCAAGCCAAAATTTCAAAAGGAAATGCAGAATTTCTTACTGGAACCCCTTTTGTCAAATTGTTTCAGAAGTTACATCAAGAGGATCTCTTTACCCAGAGTAAGAACTTAGGCTGTGAATTGTGCTGTGAATATTTTCCCCTTGTAGCCCTTGCTTTGCAGTTTGTGCTGAAAAGAGGGTTAAATATTTTTCATGTCTAAGATCTGTAGATGCCATGTTAATTTTCATCTCTCTGCTGGACTAGATTCTATTTCTTTCTAGAAGTATTTGGCAAGTAATACAAGCTTACATCACTAATTTATAATTATGATAATTCATAATGCATTAATTATTCCAAAAACACTTCCAGTGCAGGTATAATTCGTATTTGTATGTTCTTGTGTCATCCAGAAATAGTGTGTATTTTCAAAAAGCTAAACAATTCATAGTGACTGACCAGAAGCTAAAATGTATTTAACTGTATAAAAAATTAGAAGAAAAGAATTGACAAGCAATTACCACATTGATAGCAAACATACAAAGATTTTTTTGGCTGTATTGTGTGGACATTGTATGGACATGGAGTCCATGGTAGTGATTCTGATCAGTGACAGTTACCTGGAAGGTGATGTGGAGTGGGAAGTGGTGTCTCTCAAGTTCCCCTGCTTCTCCAGCAGCTTGAGTGTTTGCTGGTCTCACATGCCCTATCCATGATTCTGTCTCATTTTCAATTATACTGGAAATGTTCAATTCTTATTATACTAAATCTCTTAATCAGCTGAATAGCTTTCTTCTTTCTTTTTTTTTTAATTACCAGCTTGGAGTGAGTGTCTGTAGTGCCGAGGGATCCCTGAGAAGGCTTTTGAATCAAGAAGCAGTTTTTCACTGTCTGCCTAGGGAAGTTTGAATGCACTCGTAGAGAAAACATGATTTTTCCTGCTCTCTGGCTGGCTGTGCTGCATGATTAAATAGTTGTTGACATTTAGGGTTTTTTTGGGATTGCCATTAAATCCTTCCAAAATCCTTTACAGTTAGTAAATTTATAAGGTGGTGAAATAACCTACTTGGATGTGAGGACCCAGGCTGTCATCCCCTCATAAGAATGTCTTCCTCGCTACTTTGTGTTGCTGCAGATGTGGCTCCCTATTTTTTCTTGATTTATATTTATTACTCTTTTAGGTTTTTCTGTAAGTCTTGCATTCTTCCCTGGTAAGAGCAGCTTGTTTGATGCCCTGCCCTGCTCTTAATGCAGCTTGTCTTCATTGTGGATTGCTCCTTACTTTGGTTCTGAGGTTACAGAGGCTTCAGGAAGTGTCACAGACCAGATTTACTGATGCTGCTGGGAAGTTGTTAGAATTAATGTTTCTCAATAGGCAAAGAGAGACAATGGCAGTGGTTTGGTGGCATTCACACAGGTGTCCCCCTCATGTTACTGCATTAAATGCATTACCTGCTGTTGATGCTTTTCTGCTGTTGCAGCAGTACAGTTTCCTCCCTGCAAGTTGAATTCAAACGCTGAGACTTGCCTGGAGAAGTGCCCCCAGCCATGTGTGATGCTGGGCTGGGTTCATGGTCCCTGTGGGAGCCCTGTGGGTTCCAGCTCAGGGTCTGGAAGGTCAGGGACAGGACAAAGGCACTGGATCAGCTGGGCCAGCCTGCAGGAGGAAGTACAGGGTTCCAGTATGGAGTCACCAGGGGTTTGCTGCCCTGCATTAGGGCCATGAACCTGTGCAGCGTCTTGACCAGAAGAGTGAGTGCATTTTATTTATATTTTGTAAAATTGTTGACTTTCAGAAAAATGCACTTTCTCGTTGTTGCAATTATTCACTTACTTAAATGAAATTTTGGGGCTCTGTTGGTCTGTTTTAGAATTAAATTGAGGTTTATTACTTTTCCAAAAAGTTTTTTTTTTAGTAAAAATACAAAGCAAGAGTCTCAATTACAAGCAAGTCCAGTGTTTGCAAAGCACCAGACATTCCCTTGTTCTGTGCAGTGATTCTTTGTGTTCTTGTATTACAGCTGAAATTTGGAACTATGAGGCAGTGCCAGCTGGAGTGGCACAAGTGATTTCTTATGGTAACAGATGTCCCAGAGATGGAATTACTGAAGGGACAGATGGCCCCCATCCCTTTTCCCGTTGTTTCATTATTAGTAAAGATGCCATGCTCCATGTCAGGCAGGCAGGAAAGTGCCAATCAGATGGAAAGCATTTCCATCCTGGTCTCCTTAGGTGACCTCTCCAATTTCCTGCCACCTCTCCTCACTAAGCAGTTGATTAGTCTGCCTGAGATATGTCTTTGCTTCTTCCATGATTTGCCACAGTCAGAATGTAGGATAAAAGCAAGAAAATGGGAAGAAGCCAATGCTGAAGTGCAAAATTCTCATGGGTTTTGTTGTAAGGGTGTTCATGAGGGGTATGAAGTGAGATCTCTGTGTAGCAAGTGCCACTGTGCTCCTCTGGCAGGTGCCTTTGACTAAACCAAATAGCTTCTCCCACCTTGCTGTGGTTCTGCACCTCGAGCTGGAGACAGGGCTGCAAAGCAAATGTCAGTGATGCTGTTTCAGAAATGATTGCCCAGAGGAGGTTTGTAGCTTGGGTTCATAATTCTCTTTGAAAGAGAGAGGTTAAAGCTGGAGTAATAGACTAAGAAGCAAACTAGGGTGAGAATTTCTTTAGAGGAAATGAAGGAGCATATATAAACACTGAAATAATTGTATCAGTGAGTACAAAGATGTAGAGGAACAGGAAATCAGTGAGGTGGCAGTAAGAGCAGTGACAGACTTCACATAGTGAGGTTCATGACAAGTAAAGCAAAATATTATAGCAATGGCAGTGGGGATGAGATCTATATGTGTCTGTAATCTGGCTAATCCTTGTTCTTTTCTTTTTCCATACTAGTGATGCTATTGCTGAGATTAGAGCTGTCTGTATTGAAGAAATTGGTGTCTGGATGAAAATGTACAGTGATGCCTTCCTGAATGATAGTTATTTAAAATATGTTGGTTGGACACTACATGACAGGGTGAGTATGGTGTATTCCCACACACAGCAGAGTGCTCTGGAGGCAGCTGCTGCTGTGCTGCTGCCCAGCACAGCATCGTCCTTGGCTTACAAAGAGATTGTTCTGTTTCCTCACCTGGTGTCTTTCAATCAGGTCACTTCCAGGTTTTGGCTTAAATTAGGAGGCAGTACTTCCAGTCTGCTTGGTTCCTGTGCTCTTCCTGTGTTCAGTCTCTGAAGTGTCTTGGTAGAAATCCTTCCATGGGGCTTTCCTGTTGATTACAAGAGAAAGAGAAGTCTCCTCAGAGAACCTCTGAGAGCCTCTGTGTCTGCAGCAGAATGGAAAGGGGATTTCCATGTGTCTTCCATTTACATTTCCCAAAGGTTAGAGGAAAAAAGGAGATCTCTGTGTCCTCAATAGACACCACTGGTTCCACAACCTGTGGCGTTCTCATCAGTTCACTTTCCCTTCCTTGAAGAATCTTTTCAAGGTTCTCTTTAGCTTTTTCTTCAGAAATTTCTTGAAACACCAGATGGAAGGAAAAGAGTTTTTCCTGTCTCAGCACAGTTCTTAGTACTGATGGTATTCACCCAGTTTCTGCAGCAAGAGGAGCCCATTCTGGGTGCTGACAGAGGACTTTGCACTTCTTCCTGGGAGGTTTTGTGCACCAGGCAGCAGTGGGACTGGCTGTGCTCCCACTCCCACCAAAACCACTGGAATCACTTGTTTTACTCTAAACTCCCTTGCTAACGATATCCAGAGAATACAAAGGAGACTTAGAGTGCTACTGAAATGCTCATCAAGTTCCAGCATCCTGATTCAGACTATTCTCCTTTTCTAGGAGCACTGCTGGAAAAAAATTGTAAGTCTCCAAGTTCATTCTGATGACTTGCACAATTGACAGTTAACAGCTTATTCTTTAAAAATATTACTTTTCTCAATAACTTCAAACATCATCTTAATATTTAGGCTCTGACTTGGTCACTCCTATGTTGAATTCTGAGTTATGCAGATGTTGGCTTTGACTAATGATAGAAGTCAGCTTCTGGTGCTGGTTCTTTTAACTACAGCTGCCAGGAATCTGCATCTTGCCTTCGTTTGGATGAGCAGTTCACTTGTTAAGAGTATCTTCTAGATACGGGATTTCTTTCCACGCCTGTAGTTCTCAAACTTTTCCTTTACAAATTTTCCCCAAACTTTCACATTAGATTTCATTGAACAAAACTTGATCAGGAAGAAGATTCTGCTTACTGCTCCCATGAGTGTGACCACTGTCTGCCCCAGAGCCACTTGACTGTGTCTCAGTGAATGCTGGACATGCAAACACAGCTGTGGCAGTGCCTGGAGGGACAGAGTTGCTGCTCTGTGTCACATGTTGGTGACATTGTTGTGCCTCACAAGCTGCCATGCTCCAGGAGAAGACATCATTGTTCAGCTGAGCAAACCAGTGGGGAGGTCAGCTTTGGTTGGAGGACTTATAATTTAAATAAATTATCCCTTGAATAATGGCAGTGGATTTTTGGGAACACGTTCTAAAACTTGTAGAACGTTTCCACAAAGCAGCACCTCCAGAATTGCACTTCACAGCTCTCAGCCCCCTCCTAGCGTCTTTGAAGTCTGTCCATTTCTCACATCATTCCCTTCACCCATCTGTGGAATCTCACACTCTCATCTGTCACATCCAGCAATTTCTCATGTCATGTGCAGTATTTTCTCACATCCTCTTCAGTTAGTTAACCTCAGGCCAGGGTCTGGTCATGTGCCTGCAGCCTTAACACATATTTATACCTCAGCTTTTTAAAAATTTACGTGTTCTTTCATATCAGAGAAATTTTGAATTATAATGTTAGGGTAAAAACTGGACCATTTGGACCAGACACAGCAGAATTCTATTAGACTGCTCTCCTGCCTCTGCTTTGTAGGATTTTTTGTTGCAGGCCATAGAAGTGCCTTGGGGTTTCAAGTCTTTAAATCACAAATGTGTTTAATGTGCCAGTCCACCCGATAGGTGGTGGGGTTTTATTGATGTTGTGGATGTGTCATCTACAGAGTGAGAGAGACTGTAGGCAGAATGGGAAAAGTCTGGGGCAGGTATCAAAGGATGAAAAGGGAGAGAATGGAGAGAAAGAGACATTTTGGGAGGCACAGAAAGGAGGTGAAATAGGAAGAGTATATTGGAAAAAGATGGAGTCAGAGCCAACTGAAAATGCAAAGCCTCCAGGAGTACAAGATCCCTTAACAGCCTGGTTTTCATTAGCACCACCTGAAAAACTGCCAGTGGGTACCCAAGTTTCTTGATTTTGCTTTGCTTTGATCAGGAGATAATTTTTGCTATACTTGCTATTTAAAAAATGAAGGCTGAGGCAATAGCTATAAGCTATTTCCACTTCACATGAACAGCAGTCACCCCAAAATTATTCTCTAGAAATTTGCTGTTGCAAAAAAGAGACAGCAGTGCAGGAGATTCCTGAGCAGTTCCATATTCTACCTCAGAAGACATACAAATTAAACCATAGGGAGGATCAGTTCTTACACTTCTTTGTAGTAGCTCCAACATAGTCTTTCAGAGGTAGAATACAGAAATTTAGTTCTCTAGCTTGGAAAATTCTTATATTTTGTATGTTAATTATGTCTTCCAGATTTGAAACAAATGTCTGTAGGGATTTTTGTTTTTTATAGATTCTCATTTGAATGTGGCTTTCAAGTTTTGCCTTCCTCTGCTTTTAAGCATCTTTTTTATTCCTGTGTATTTGGGAGCATAAGTGAAAAGTGTATAAACTATTATATAATTGCATTAAAAAACCCTCTTGAAAATGAAAGTGTTAAATTAGACTGTTCAGTCCTAATTTTCACCTACTTCACTGATATACCTGGACAGTCATGGTTCTTAAAACCATTCCTAACACATAAGAAAATGCTTTTTCCTTCTTTGCATTCCTCTTACTTTGCTTATTGCCCATTTCTGTAGAAAGGATGAACCCAGGGTCCTCTGGAGCAAATGTTCCTCCTGTGCTTGACCTCCTAATTAATTAATGAATTAATTACTTAAAAATGTTCATCTCTTATACTAAGTTTCTTGCTGGCCTTCCTGTCCATCCCTGTTTGCAGCTTTCACACTGGCAGAAGTTTCTTACGAGTCACCCTAACTTGAGCATTCCCACCCAGTTACTTCCTTGCTAGAAGGTGTTTGGGGTGCTCAAAGCTCCTGTGAGCTGCATGATTCTCACAGTTACCAAGAACCATCTCGTGTGTGGTGTGTTGAGGGTCTGTGGCACATTGCTGCTCCTCCAGTCTGGACTGGAGTGCATCCACACACAGCTTCACCCTGCTCTTCTTTGCTTCCTGTCCAGCTCACTGCCCTTTAGGCTTCCCAGGGCGTTCCTGCCACTCATCTCCACTGATTTGCTTTTAAAACCTTCTTACCAGGACTAGCAAGCTGATGTACAGGAGCTCTTCCCTCTCCAAAGAGGTGAATTCCATCCTTGACCAACAGTTTAAAAAACAGACTCAGAGAGTCCTCCTTCATCATTCTTCTGCCATAGGTTCTTGTTTCCAGGGTTTGCCTCTGTGTCTCCTGGTCCTGCTCCCAGCCAGAGGGACCAGGTGTAACATAACCTTTCTCCTCCTCACCTGCTCCTGCAGTCCCTTCTCCTCAGATCTGGTCCAGGACACTTTGGTTAGGGCCTGGCTGCAGTCTTGTGGCAGGACATGCAAGGAGCCATACAGGAGCCTGTGCTCACTGTGGTTCCTGCCTGCCTGGCTCCATGTGCTAGCTTAAGCTTTACAGAGAGCCCAGTGCAGGGCCTGGCCTGAGCTCTGGGACCATTGGTCCATGGAGTCTGGGGAAGTCTCCAAGGGCTTTGTCCTCTGTGGGCCCAAACAGTCTGAGCTGGTTCTGCAAAGCTCTTGGGTCCTGTTGTGGGTGAGTTCTACATTTGGCTGTTGGCTCACAGGTGGAACAGGCTCCAGTGCAGCTGTAACTAAAGCTGCTGCCTTACTGTGCCTTACAGTGTTCAGCCAGGCCAGAACTAACCTGGACCCGATCCTCTGTGAGCTGAGGCCAGCAGAGGCTCATGTCCTGAGAGTGGTGATGACTCCAGACATCCTGGGCATTATGAGCACCACACAACAGAGGAGACACCATTTCTGGTACTGCCACACAGGAGCTATTAAAAAAGAATATCAAGCAGCATTTCTCCGGGCTTTTTTAGCAGTTATCAGTAATTATTTTTCAAGAAAGTTCTGTATCTTGAAAGATCATATGTTAGATCCTGTTAAAAATAGCTTACATCTCATTGACTTTCTCTGCAGTGGTAGTTAAAAAGATCCCTAGGAGAGAGCACGATTACTCAGAGACTCCTCATGGATAAAGAGAGATGATTTCTCAGGAAACTGTTGTTGTTCTTCATAGATGTTCTTCTGAAAATCCAACTTCTGCTGCTTTTGTCTTCTATTTCAAATTTTGAAATAGGTGTGAAGGAGGAAAGGAACTTTAAAATTCGGATTTATATCTTATGATTTTCTGTCAGTCTGTGAATGTTCTTTCAGTTTTTAGTGTGAGCACTTTTTAAGTACAGACTGGATTCTGGAATAGACAGTTTCAGACATGAAGCCCTTTGGGTATGGAGTTTTATTTATGAAGTTCAATAGTTCTTTTTAATTCTTGAGCAGCTTAACAAGACTTGGTAGTGTCTTCACTTTCTTAAGAGTAAATTGACACTGCAGTGAACTCTACAGATCATATTTGAGTAAATCTGTGTTTACAACCTTTTTGCTATCCACAAATATTCTTCAACAAGAATCCATAGTTTGCTGAGATGTTGCAGTTGAGCTGTCCACCTGCAGCACAGGGGATCCAGTTCCTCTCTTCATCAGCAGTGTTCCTGTGGGACACAGGCCCTCTCCTGTGACACGTTCCTGCTGCAGCCCACCAGACCAAAGCAATCCCCAGCTGAATCCCATTCACTTGGGAATGAGCTGCTGCCAGCAGCACAGCTCGGACACAGGGACACAACCCCTTGTTCCCTCGGACTGTGGCTCAGATGTGTTGTTTCTGTGGCAGCAGCCTGCTCCCCACTGGAGGAGCTCTCATGCCTTTTGCATCCTTCAGCCTGTGCTCTCCTGTTGTGAGAGATGGGATGTAAAACATTTGGGGATGACAAATGCAATGTGTGTGCCCTGTGTCCCTGCCCTTGCAGCTAGCTGAGTTGCTGGGCCCATGCCCAGTCATTTTGAGCTCCTGTGCACTGATTGTCAACATGAGCTGTGGGCTTCTCCTGAAGACAAGCAGCCACACTGCCTGCACCAACCAGCTGGAGATCCTACATCTTTATTTTGGATTTACTTGCTGGATTCTTTATCTTTTTGTGGAGTCACTTGAAAGGGAAGCACTAACAGACATATATGTGACAGCATTTTAATTCTTTCTGTATGCAAATAGGAAGAAATTTAACATTGTAGGTGACTGCATGTGGGTTTTGGTTTCTAGCTTAATTGCAAATTGGCTTTGGTCATTTGCATAAAATTTTAAATGTACATGAAATAAATTACAGTATCATGTTTTTTAATATTCATGTGCATTTGGTTAAAGTATTCTGACAGCTAACCTCGGTGTTTTTTATTTAGCAAGGTGAAGTGAGGTTGAAGTGTTTGAAAGCCCTTCAGAGTCTGTATACCAACAGAGAGTTGTTTCCCAAACTGGAGCTGTTCACTAATAGATTCAAGGTAAGAGGAAATGCAGTTTTTGGAAGGACAGAAAGTAAAAGTGTCATTGTCCTGTTGTGGTCTTTGAGGCACATCTATTAAGAATAAACTCATTAGTTTGTGACAAGGCTTTGTGACTGCACTACAAAAACTGTGTTACTGATTGCTAAAATTAAGCCAAATCCATTCCACTGGGTTTGTCTTGGAAGATTTGTCAGACTTAACCAGGATGATTATTTGTCTGTATATATTATTTATAGCTTATATATTGTCCTTATTCAATCTGCCTGTACTTACTTAATTTTAGATTTATTGAAATTAAAAGATGTGTACTTACACAATCAAAAATACAGCTGAAAGTAGCAGCCTGTAAGGAAAAGTTGTTTGTTACACAGCTTTTTTATCTCAATATGTGCTTGTGTTTGGAGGGAGAGTCCCTTGGATGTGCATCACAGTCCTCTACACAGTGAGCTGGCCTTGCTGCAGAGCAGGAGTTCACATTGTGCTTCCAAAGCCCTTGAGCCAGATTGGCCCTTCAGGAGAGAAGCACTGGGGGGATATTTCATGGGGTTTTTATCAGCACAAACTTTTGTGTAATATCTGGATAAGAATGTGGCTCTTAATTCACTTTGTGGTCTGACTGCTTTATTGTACAAGTGAGATGTGTGGAGAGATGGGTGTGGAAACACTGTCCCTGCTCCTGTTTAGATGCCTGGTGAGGAGAGTGTTCAGACACTGCCACCATGTCAGCTGCTACCTCTCCCCATGGCTTTTGTGTTCTGCAGAACACACTACTGTGGGAAAGGCTACCCCCAAGGAAAAACTCATTTATCTCATTTAAATCTTCATTAGAATGCTGATGAAAAAATTTGTTTAGAAAAGAAACAGAGCTGACTGGTTTAACTTAATTCGTTATTATAATGCTGATAAATTCTGTTTAGAAAAGTGGAGATGTAAATATTTATAAATACTGTGCACACGACTTAAACTTTTCCCTGTAGATTTTATGCTGCTTCACTGGTTTTGTCTGCTATTTCACAATTAACTCCTCCAGTCTGACCTAGAAATAAAAAGAAAAGGAAATTTGTCCTATTTTCCCTGTATGTAAACAATTTGTAAAAACATGATAACCAGCCTTTTACCACATTCACTTGTGAAATAGAAAAAAAGATGCTTACCATGCAGTAAAGCCTAGATATTAAGGAAGGTTTTTGTCCAAAATGATAATTATATAATAGAGCAGACTCTTCATTGATAGTCTCCTTCATTCAAGATAACAATATTAAAGGGCAGATTAAATAAATAGCTGTCAGAAATGAACTGAGTATAGTTGACTAAAGTAGGAGATAAAACTGGATCATTTTGTGAGACCACTTAAGACTGCATTCTTCTAATTTTATAAAGCCAGTTTCTGGGACTGTTGCAGTAAAGACAGAATTTCCTCTTATAGGAGAGAACCTGGCAAACAGGTTCAGACCTCAAACTTCTTTTCTAATGTTTCCATAAGTCTGGTTTCCTTTATCCTCACTGGACAACCAGAAAAAATGGACCCTCCAACTCTGCTGCTTTTCCTGTTCCTTCTGTGCAGATTTAGATTTGTTTATATCTGCTGCTTCTGTAATTCCATTTATTTTTAAATAGGCCACTAGAGCTCTCGTGGGCTTTTATCTGCTTCTCTTTACTAGAAAATGTGCTGGATGCTTTTTTGTTAGGATCCCATAATTAGTAAGGGAAAGGACTGCTTTGAGGCTGAACCTCTCCCATGCACCCACAAAGCTTTCAGGACAGTTGGAGACACTTTGGACAATAGTTACTCTGTAATGTACTCCAGAAAACTACAGGGAAATGAAACCTCTAAATACATCCTGCTTTTCACAGCACAGACAATTCTCTTAAAGGAAGCTAGGTTAGCCTGTGCATTGCTGCTTGGCCTGGGATGGCACAAGGAATTGTAATTTCTGCCAAAGAGGTTCAGAGAGGAGGGAGCCTTGTTAGGAATTCATCTTTCTTCTGTCCCATAAAAGCTGTTTTTTCTACAGATATCTGTATCATTATGAAATAAATAAGAGGAAAAGGTGTGCTCAAAGGTGTTCTCTGTGAGCCTAGAGAACAGATTTGTTTAACATAATGATTAATCACTTTCAGTTTCTGCCACATCAAGAGAACAAAAAACTGGAATGGCTCAAATGCCTGCACTTGGATTTACAGCTGTGCTGTCAGGGATGTGGCCTTTGGCACCAGAATGGAGCAAAGTTCCAAATTAATGCTTTTTGAATCTCTGATACATTAGCTAAATGTCTTGCTGTCACAGACTCTACCACCACCTCTTTGAAGGATAATTGACCTAACTGCCATTTTCAGTTCCATGGCTGCTTATTTATATTTCTTCATCAGAATTTAATCGACCTGCACAGTTCAGCTGGTGTTCAGTTCAATTCATTCAAGCTGAGAGAAATATCTCTAGAGGTCTTCTAGCTACTGAAAGAATAAATTAATTTGATCCAGTGTGCCTTGTGTTGGGGTGTTAATATTTCACCACCTTCCAGAGAGATGTGACACAGATGTGATCCTGTCTCTTTTTTAAAAAAAAAATGTCTGTTCTTTCTAGCATTTGTGTTTCTAAGAGTAGGTGATGTGCTGGAAAATAAGCTTAGTCCATCAAAACAACAACTTTTCCATCAAAGAGATGACTTTTGTTTTCCATCAAGAATTCCTGTCTGATACCAACATTCACTGACCCCATATGGAAAAAGTGTGAATTAATTCCTCTGCAGTCAGTGCCAGAGTCCCTCATCCCTCACCCTGTGCTGTCTCCACAGCCTGGGAGCAGAAGGAGAGATTGGCTCTTCAGTCTGCCTTGTTCACAGCCTAATATAGAATGAAAAACTGATCTTCAGGGACACTGGGAATTACTATTTCAGCTTAAAAATGCAGGCCTGTGCCCTGTTCTGCTGCTGTACAGGTAATCTCTGTAAGGACAGGTTGAACAGATGGGGGTGGAAACTTCCTCAGCCACAGAAGTTTCATCTTAGAGGCATTGGGTGTGAAGTTTCATCATAGAGGCATTGCTGAGAAGGCTCTTGGGGCCTGGCTGGAGGTGCCACCACACAGAGGTGCTGGCCCCAGGGCAGCAAATGACACATCCTTGTGGTTTGTTTTAAGCCTGATATTTTTGGGGAAAATTGAGAGAACAATCTTTTAGGATAAGGAAACCTTCTCACACCAGTTGGTTTCCAAGTCCAGATTCAGGGGGTATCTCCTGCTCTGTGGACAGGAGAGGATCTCCTCCCTTCCAGGTTTTTTTCAGAGATGCAGAAGGAGTTTTACACCTGTGTGCTCAGTCATGTGCAGCTAATTCCCTTGCTGAAGTGTTCTGGGGTGTGAGATAAACTCTGAGAGAATACATGAAATTCTACTGAGACATTTAAGATCACTATTGCTGGCTGTTCTTTCTCTTGGTGCTTTTATTGCTGTTTCTTGGGCAGGACCTTAGGAAAAGTTGACAGCACTTGTTTTGTCTTGTTCATAACAGAGTGTCCTGTGTGGAAAGTTATTTCTTTGGGTCTCTTCATGGACTTCTCACAGTCTTTAAAACTGTTTATATCTACATGAAATGTATCAGATTCCCCAGGAACTTAATAGTGATTGATATAGGCTTCTTCAGTCACAGTGACAAAAAATGTCTCTGCAGACCTGGTTTTGCTGGGAAGTAACACATGAGACAACCATGATGCATTTTTTAAGCACTGATCTGAAATTTCTGTATCAAAATGAACGTCAGTTGCTTGATGTTCCCCTTCAGCCCTTAAATGCATGGAATAGTAGAGAGGAAAGGTGAAAACCTTTTTTTTGCCCTGGTTTATTCTGGTGACTTTCACTGTTGTTGTCTTACACTTCCCTTGTTTCTTTTCCGGTCTCTGATTTCTATTTATTCATATCCCAAAATGTCATAGAGTACCTAGTCCTTCCTGAAGCAATATAAGACACCAAAATAAAGTTTTATTTTCACATGGCCTGATTTCTCTTCAGTAACTTGCTCAGTCAAGCAAAGAGCACTGAGACATATGGCATTTTTATGGCTGGGTGGAAATTCTCCCCTGATAGGAAGGACAACATACACCAATCACAGCTATTTTTGCCAGTAAGCAAATTGAACCTAAGGAGAAAGAAATCCCTAAAAGACTTCTCATAACTACAGGGTCCCTAGAAGTTAGAAAATTGTTAGATTTCACAGGAGAATAATGTGCTTGTCTCCACTGGAAAGAGTGTGGGAAAACACAACATCGAACCATGGAATTCCCCACTTTCCTGGGGAAGGTCTGTAGTGTAGTTCTTGAGATCTGCTTCAAACCTTGAGACGTAGACAGGAAAGAGGTCACAACTTTACAGGCAACCTGCAGATGCATGAATTCAGGTGTGATTTTTCTTTACAGTATTTCCATATATGCAGTGTTCCTTTCTCTGAAATTGTTTGGTTTCAGGGGAATGAAGTGGGGCAGTTTTTCTGCTGTTGTCCAGCCCAAGTACCTGACTTTTCAGGAAAGACCTGTTAAATTAATGCAGTCTAGAACAGTCCTGTAACTCCAAGTGTCCTCCCTGCCTTTCTGGCAAACACACAAGGATAAGGACTGTTGAAGCTCTTGTTCCTGTTGTTCCACTGTGCACATAGCACACAGCTAAGGGATACATTAAAAGGTTGCGTAATATCGAGGGGCTCTCATTGTCAGCATGCAGTCGAAACATCTTTCTCCCCAAAAGTATTTATTTTGTAATCTCTAGAATGTTCCATCTGCTGGCTGTGCTGTGTTTGTGCCCAGTGACTGACCTAGAGTTGCCTTGCAGGACCGCATTGTGTCCATGACCCTGGACAAGGAGTACGATGTCGCTGTGGAAGCCATTCGATTGGTCACGCTCATCCTCCAGTGAGTGCTGCTCCAAAGCCCTGTATCCCTTGGGAAATTGCCTAAAGCAGTAACATCTGAGTGACTTGAGTGCTTTGCTTGTGTATTGAAGTGAACGTGTCGCTTTACACTTAGTATAAAGTTGAACTGAACATATAACACGGACATGAAGCTAAAGTAAGATATTTCATTCCATGGAACTATAGGAGGCAAAGTGTAA
This sequence comes from Cettia cetti, assembly GCA_013401135.1. Taxonomy (NCBI): domain Eukaryota; kingdom Metazoa; phylum Chordata; class Aves; order Passeriformes; family Sylviidae; genus Cettia; species Cettia cetti. The sequence continues at coordinate 6,210 of VZUI01084282.1, read as the reverse complement.
AACTGTGTGGGTGTTTTGGAGCCATTAGTGCATCCACTGTGTGGAATGCAAATGACATTTCTACCTTTTGCTGAGGGCAGAACAGCTGTCCTCCCAAAATGACTATGGGTTACCCTTGCTAGAATAACTCCAGCAGTAACACAGATCAGTGTAGGGAGAGTTGATTGGTTTCCTGACACAGCTGAAAGGAGTCATGTGGTAGCACACCTGCTTCCAGGCTTCTCCGTGTGGGGATGCAATGCTCCCCTGAGGTAAGGATCACCTCAGACATCCTCCCATGTTTTGTGGGAAGCAAACCAACCTTGTAGCTGCCCCAAGTGAGCTGTGGGAGGAGTGGGGATGGAAGTGAAAGCTCTGCTGCAGTTCAGGTGTTACTGTGACTCTTTCAGTGGGAGCGAGGAGGCTCTGTCCAATGAAGACTGTGAGAATGTTTATCACCTGGTGTACTCAGCACACCGGCCTGTGGCAGTAGCAGCTGGGGAATTCCTCCACAAAAAGTAAGTCATCAGTTGCCCTGGAATAACACCAGATTTGTGAATGCTTCCCAGAGAGGTAACATCAAAAAGCAAAGAAGCAGTGGAGTGAAATATCCCAATTTAACAAATCAGGTATTTCATTTAAACCAGAGACTTTATTCTCTTGCTTAAACAAGATGTGAGGACTTGAAAAAACTGAATATGCATTTTTCTTGCTCTACAATTCAGATAACATTTCTGAACTTCTTGGGGGTTAAATATACAAAGGTTGTACACACTTCTGAAGTTGGTTTAAGTCCTGCAGCACTTGCTGAATTCCTGATGTGATAAGATACATATAATGGGCCTATAGTCTGTGGTGATCTACCTGATATGTCGACAGTCATATTTTCTAGCAAGTTTTATGCCAGTTTATTTATCTGTTGTGAACTTGGGAGGTTTTTATGTAACAATAATGACAAAGTTTATTTCTAAATTCACTGCCTTCCCCTGAAAATACACTGCATTATGATTACATCTCTCATATCCCCACTATGCCAAAGGACATGAGCCAGCTTTTCCATGGATGTGAGTCACACCACCTCAGTAGCAGTGACCAGGGCATTGCCACATCATAAGAGTTAACCTCTTTTTTTATTGTTTGCAGTTAAAAATCTTTCAGCAGGAATTTGATTTTTTTCCCTCATGGGTTGTGACATTGGAGTTTTTTTATTATATGTATGTAGGATTATATTAGAACCCAGGTTATCAAATTTTTTCATGCCAAGATACAGGTAGGAAAACACACAAAACCATCCTTTTTTTCCTTTGCCAATGCTCTAATTATCTATGGTTTATTAGGGATTTACAACTTTACGTGGTAATTGTAAGCTTTCGTTGGTGGATTTTTGGAATTCCAGTTTTGTGATCAAGCACTGTCCGTTTCAAGGAATGCATGTGCAGATCTCCATTACCAACAAGACATTGTACTAGTTATTGGAAAGGGTTAGGTTCTCATTAAAAATATGCACTAAAATTCCTTTATTAATCAACATGTGACAAAATACTTTTGAAAAATGCCTCAAAGTTAAATAAGGACATATCTGCATCTCAGCACACTTGGGATAAAGACAAAACCTCATTCTGGCTTCTTTTACCAGGTACTAGGCTGTGTTCTGTAAATGTGTCTTAAGGCTAACAGCATGGAGACAAGATTGTCCCATTCTTAAATAATGTGATTTATCTCACCTAATTTAATACATTTCACTATCACTTTCTCTGTGATAATCATTGGACATGCTCTCTGTGCTTAGCAAAGGAAAGCAAACAGTACAGAGAGTATAAAGGATATCACCAAATACAGAGGATCACTAGCTCAACCCTGAGGTGCAGCTTGTAAGGTATCTCAGCACCTGCAGATGTTCTCATTGTTTATCTGTTAAGATAAGCAGGGGGGATGAGGTAATGTTTTAACTAAAATACAGGATTTGTTTATAACTTTTCCTTCTCCTCAGTGAATTACAGCAGTGAAATCAAAATTCTGTGTTTCATGTGTTAATCTGCTTTGTGATTTCACTGTAAAAACCAGGAACAGCTTTCAAACTTCTCAAAGTAAACCAGTCATTGCTGTAATACTGGCACATCTGAGGTCTCTTGGAAAATTTGAGCATTGAGAGGAGTTTGGGATGGGCCATGCATCAGGGAACTCAGTGCAGAGGGTGTTACTTTCCTGTAAAACCCCAAATAATGAGTAGGAGCTGGTTTTGCCTTTGATACTGCTCCTGGCACCTGAGGTTGGCTGTTGGATGGAGGTTTGTTTGTACCATGTCCCAGCCAGAGTGATACAACCTTAGCTCTTAGCACACTGGTGCAGTAGGTGCTCCCTCCACTGTAGGACTGGATAAGTTATAAATGCAAAACTGTACAAGTGATGCAAATACTTAAATCTGTGCAAAACCATCAACATAAGTAGATTTTGGAGAACTTTTTCCTGTATGAAATTCTTCTAACCTTGTGTACTCAAAGACTGAAGATAAAATCTTCTCTTCAGACATGCAGGGGTTGTGCCCTCTTTCCCTTGAAAGAAATAGCTTGAGATACTTGCACTGTTTTATGAACGAATTTACTATATCAAAATTGAATGCTCATCATATTCTTGCAGAAATGAGAATTGTTGTGATAGCCATGAGCTCCTTCTGCTTATTTTCAGGCTGTTCAGCAGACATGATCCCCAAGCTGAAGAGGCTCTAGCAAAGAGGAGGGGGCGAAATAGCCCAAATGGAAACCTTATTAGAATGTTGGTTCTTTTCTTTCTTGAAAGTGAGGTAAAAAAGTAATTTTTAACCTTTAAATGTTTAATAAAACCTGGAACTTAAGTAGTGATTTATCAAAATACAGTAATAAATTGTCTTTCTTTTCTTTTTTTTTTTTTTTTTTTCAGAAATACTGTAAGCCTTTTTCCTTTCCCCTCCATTTCCTTGTCCATTAAGGAAATTGATCTGAAAATCTTCATGGTTTATTTAACTTGTGCATGTCCCCACTGTACTCACACTGCATTGCTGGTGCTGTGGTGGCTGCCAGGGTGCATTGCTGCACACAAATGTAAAGGGCTCTTTGCTTACACAGCCATGCAAAGAGAATACCTCTAGAGTTATTATTTGTGGAGTAAAATAATTTTAATCAAGATGGAACAAAAATTGCATAATATCTCCAATTCTGATTAGAATCATGGATGAGCTCAGAGTGGGAAGGACCTGAGTGTCCTTAACTCAGAGCAGAGTCAGCTGTGAGATGAGATGGGGCCTTTCAGGGCATTATGCAAATGTAACTTGGAAACATTGGAGGATGAGGAAAACAAGCATAGATGTAGTGACATGAAGTGTTTGATGAACACATCCAGGGTGGGATTGTGCCCATGTTATAGAGACAGCATCTATGGGAAATTGTATGGTGCATGTAGTAACAGTAATACAGATGGGGAATGGCAGTGGTGGGAGGAAAGTTTGAGAAGATACTGTCAGGTACAGGATGGTCTTAAAGTAGAGGGGGAAGGTTCAAAATTATACATTTGATTTGATAATAACTAGACTGAAAGAAAGGAATGACACAAATGTTTCTCTAGAGAAGGGAGTGTAGTATATTTTGGGTAAAAAGCAAAAGGAACAATATTACAATTGCTTATTTTAATTATTATGAAGCCTTAAGAGACTTGACTGTGAGGATAAAAAGAAACATTCAGAGTTGCTGAGAAGGAAGGACAAATTTTTGATACAGTGTTCTTGTTTTTAAGAAACACCTCATAAACCTACAGATTAATCTGGATGAAATGTTGCCACCTGTGTGAGCCTTTTGTCTGACACCCAAATGGATTTTTAGTTCCAGCTTCTTTAAAACTTAGATTAAAGTTCATTGTGTTATACAGATCTGAGTGTCATTGGAGTTACTGTTGGAGTTACTGAGCACTGGCCTTGTGATCCTTCTGAGGAGAAAAGAAACTCTGCTCCACTCCCAAAGCCAAGACCAGCAAAGTGCCTCCCATGCTGCTCCCTGAGGGTCACTTCTCTCTCAGGGCCAGTTTTTGCTATTGTTTTTGAGAGAGTTGTTAGGAACCAAGCAGAGCATCCTGACTCCAGTTTGAGTGGAGTTAGAGAATTGGGAGGGTGCATGTGAGTGGGACAAATTAACGCTGCAGCCTGGGGGTGCATTCAAGGGAGTGAACCTTGCCCAGCAGCAGTAACTCCCTGACATTTTGCCCAAAGCTGTCAGAAATAGAGGAGGGGAATGTACTGACACCTCCTTCTCTGCACTTGGAGATGTTTTCCAGCTAAAGAATCAGTCCCTGGCAAGCACAGACTCCCTGTTGTGCTTGTTACTTGTTGGTAGTAGTTAAAGATAGGTTTAGAAAACAGCAGAAGCCTGTGGATTATTTTTCTCACTTTACAACAGTTGTGTTAATTCACATAAAAACATTTTTTTGCAGTTGAAGTTAGTGTTAAATCTATACCCCCTGAAATCACCAGGGTTTTTGCTCCTTTTTTTCTGATCACATAGCAGCTTGTTCAGAACAAGTACATTACAACTTTCATGCCTCACCATTTCTCCTTTTTGTAATGCAGTGAGAAAGTGAGGGAAGGTAAGTTTACAGCTTCCAGGTCAAAACTCTGGGGAAGATTTTTCACAAACAAGCAGCTTTATGCAAAAGCAGCTCAGCTTGGTTTTATTTAATTTCTGTTAAAACATAACCCCATTGCACTGGTGTCATTCAGTTGGGACAAAACCTTCATGAATTAGTTTTAAACTGAATGTTCTTTCCAACTAACATAAGAGACATGCCCAGGACACTCTCTGTGGCCACATGATTGTGAATGTTGAAGAACTGGTGCTTATACCAAGAGCTGTACTGATGATTGCTTTGGGTTTTCTAGTTGCATGAACATGCAGCCTATTTGGTGGACAGCTTGTGGGAGAGCTCTCAAGAACTGCTGAAAGACTGGGAATGTATGACAGAATTGCTCTTGGAGGAGCCAGTCCAAGGAGAAGAAGGTATTGGCTTAACCCTTTGCTTCCTTGATATTGCACAGTATTGATAATTATTCCTCAAATACTTCTGTCACCCATAGTGAAACATCTTTTTGTGTTGTGGTTTGTTTGGAAAGCGTATTTGAAGATTTTGGGTTAATCTATTTTTAATGTACTTCCTTCAAAAGCAGCAATTTGTACTCTATTTTTCATTTTATTTGTACTCTGGAGTGGTTTTTTTTGTCAGGTCTACTGTATTCTGGTTCCCTAATATTAAAGGCTAAGACTTGATTTTGTCTGAATGTTTAAATAACTATTTCCATAAATAAGATAGTTAATGCAGTTTTGAATAAACAAGCACTTCAGGTGATGCTAGTTAAATAGGGGGCTTTTCCAGGCAATGGGAACGCAATGAATTCTCAAGAGAAAAAACAGGGAATTTTTCACCATTAATTTCAGTTTTCCTTTTGCTAACAATGTACCTGGGTGCACAAAATAGCCAGGGAGGCGTGGGGCAAAGAGTCCCTAAGGTTGAGTGTCATTCAAGATCCTTTGTGATTCCTCTGCTTCAGGGACTTTCACAGGGCTTAGGTGTTTGAAAATCAATGTTCCTTGCAAGGTGTGTTCGTCATGTCCATGCTTCAAAAGCTGGCCTTTTGGTATGCACCTGCTACAGTGGGAGTATTTATAGGGCAATTTCCTTAGGAAATTAGGCTATGTGCTTCCTTGTTTCTGCTTAGCCTAATGGGGCTAAGGTTTGATCCTCCAAATGTGACCAGAAGCATTTGCCAAAGAGCAGAGAATTTAAGAAGTGACAGTGAATTGTCTGTCACTGCTTATCTTCTATGACTCTCCCTTACTTTGTAGATCTTCCTTATATTCTCCTTCATTGATCCTTTTCTCCAGCCTACATTTCTCTGGGCTTCTTTCACTTCTGCCATGTCCAATTTGAGATGAAAATGAATGGCAAATCAGAGAGGAGGCAGGAAAGCCTCAATAGATGTGACAGAGTACCTTATGTGAGGTGTTCCCCCGGTGCTGTGTGTGTGTTCCCCTGGTGCTGTGTGTGTGTGTGTTCCCTGGTGCTGTGTGTGTGTTCCCCTGGTGCTGTGGGTGTGTTCCCCCGGTGCTGTGGGTGTGTGTGTTCCCTGGTGCTGTGGGTGTGTTCCCCTGGTGCTGTGTGTGTGTGTGTTCCCTGGTGCTGTGTGTGTGTTCCCCTGGTGCTGTGGGTGTGTTC